>JAGFMF010011791.1:5758893-5817231 GCA_019455555.1 Galemys pyrenaicus | reverse complement strand
CTTATTCCTTTCCTTGATCTTTATTTGGTTCCCTTATGTTCCTCCTAAGGGAGGAACCATCTGGTATTTTTCTTTTGCCTTCTGACTTGCTTCGCTAAAGATTAGTTATTTTAAATAGTCCACATAATCGACAAATCTTTAAAAAAATCCTTTATTTTGCTTATAATCATATTTTTCAAATTATCCTCAGCTGCGTTCTTCAGAATATCCAGTGCCCCAAAAGTAATTTGTTCTCTAAGGTGCTAATCTTAGCCACCTGTGTACCCAATGAAAGCGCTGTACTGTATGCGTGTTAAATTGAGATTGTTTAATTTCAGAATTTCAAGTTAGGATTTGATAAATATGAAATTGAGAAAGCTGCTGCCATTGCATCTCTCGTAATGTGCATAGGCTTCCACATTCTGGGATGCTAAGACATTAGGAATGAGATGGAAAACTACAGTCTATACATTATATAGTGCATAATAAGAACATGTTTGGTTTGCAGGGTATTCTCTATATTTTCACCATGGTTTCCCCTTGTCCTTGAAGTCAGAGCATAGTGTCCATGAAACTACAATTACCATTCTAATGGGTGAATTTAGGCTATATGATGTATACTGTAGGTGTTGTAAGTGATCTAATATGAGATCCTGTATATTGAATCAATGAAGGTGAACTGTAAGTTTGTTCATAGCTATAGCAATATACTCAGAATTAGAAATGGTAAGTTCTTGTTGGTATGAAAATTATGCTGGCTGCAAGTTATCCTGCATATTTGATCTCAACATATTACTTCTAATCCTAGATTGCCACCAGTCAATTATAGATTGCTCCTATGTTCTGTTCCATAAGTAATTTGTTCAGACTAGTTAGCAATATTTGAGATGTTGTTAGTAAAGATTTTTTTTTTTTCCTGAAAATCCTGGGTCCCTGCTCTCCATCTGGTTGGATTGGTCTTAGATTTTGTGCATCTAAATGGTTGCATTGATTATGTGAGCTTTATTTCATCACTTCTAAAGTAATCAGCCTGTGGCCTGCACTCACAAAATCTTCTTGCATCACACATACTATTAAGGAACATATAACTGGTACAGTGGACCCCCATAATGTTTGGTTCATGGTTGTTATTTAGCCCCTAATTACATGGAGACTTAGTGCAATTTGCATATGGTACTGTCACATTTACACATTCTGTTACAACACTAAACTAATAATTTTCTACCTTTAATACAGGTATGAATGGTCCTATGCTATTGGCCGTAGAGGAAAGCTTAAGCATAGATTCCGTCCATATTGAGAATGAACATTTAGTTACTTGTTCTATTATCTAGTCATGCCTCATTCCTTAATACTATGCCATTTTGTTTAAAAATCACTGATTTTCCCAGATCATCCATTTTTTAACTAATCATATTGACATAATTTCAGTCATCTTTGTATCATTTATTGATAGTTACACATTGTCACAACATTATTTGAGTAACTTATTAGGTACTTAATAGAGATGAAATAAGCCATATGTTTCATAATTTGTATAATACTAATAGAATCATTTTCTGTTACAAGGAAAGAAAATTTGTAGAGTTTGAAAAACAAAACTTTGCATTGGAAGTGACAATAGTTGTCTTATATAATTACATAATGGAATAGATTAGGTCATTCTCTAATATAAAGTCTAATCTTTTTGCCATCAGTGGTAGTGTATTTCCAGGAGACTTCTAAGTATAGAAGTTGTTTATTATGAAGATGGAGATGGTATATAGCTTATTGCAAATAATCTGACTTAACTAGAGTGATATTCCTTTTGGGGAAATCAGTAAGTGTCTCATTAAATATATTGATTTAGGTATGGTGTTAGCTTTAAGTGTATTTTACAGGGGCTTTTCTCTTTACCTCATAATCATAACACTTAATAATCTCTTATTTTACCTATTTATCACTACAGTACACTTTTTGGGTCTGTGTGTAAAGAACACACCTTAAATCTCTCATTTTCTGCTAGACTATCTAAGGACTACCGATGCAGGAAATAGGAGTTTCTTGTAACTACATGTTTGATTTTTTTTTTAATAGCATCGGTATTAAGTTGGATGTGTGCAACAATGGAGCTTAAATATTTTTCTTTAAAAATACTATTGGCATATGCAGAAGTGGGGGTGATAGGTCATAGCTTTGCTTGATCTATTACTAAAGTCAAATATTTGCTTTGATATTGCAAAATATTTTGTGCCACTGGCTAAAGATCAGTGGTAGTGATGATAGGGACTCATAAAGTTACATAGAAGATGTACCTTTTCTAGAACTGAATCCTCAGGCTACCAGTAGTGAAGCAAAGATGTTTGTGCTGTTGACTTAAAAAAATCCCCCACAATATCCGAGGACACAAATGGGTGATCAGTCTATAGCCTCAAAGTGAGCAAGAGTAGCAATTTGGGTAAGTGGTCATAAGGTTTGCAATAGTTTTGGCTGTGGGTACTCATTTTGTGTATTCAACAACTGTTAATTTTACAATAAAAATGCTAGCACACAAAGTAAATTAAATAAGGGCCATTGCAATATGTCTACATACTGCACTTATTCGGTAAGCCAAGGAAGAGGTAAAGACTAAGTATCTGGATGCCTTGCTATATAGACTGTTATAATAGCAAGTTTGTAATTCAAGCTATTCTTTATTTTACCAAGTTCAATAGGGGTGTTGTTCAGATTCCTTATTGATTCATGTGAAGTTTTCCACTGTTTCATCAGCTTCCCTCTTCCTTGATTACGCTATTGATTAAAGGTTTCCCAGCAAGGAGTTGGTGCTCATGATGAAGAGTAGAGTGGAGAGATTGGAACTGATGATGCTGGTAAATCCTCAGTTGCAATAAAGTGGCCAGGATGGTAATCAAGGAAGACATGCAGGTTGTCACAAATGGTCGATCTGTATACTGACTAGCACGTAGCATTCCATTTGGGAGCAGTTTGTACCACTGCTATTGCTGGTGCTATTTGTGAAGTATCCATAGCTGCAATGAGTATGAAGTCTAATAATTATTAATAGGTAAATAGTGTGGCCACACTAATGTCCTTAGCAATACTTACTGGGTTTAAGATGCATAATTCTTTCTGGTTGCCTTTTTTTTTTTTTTTTGCCAAAGAACTCTATACTTATTATGGTCATCATAGCCAATGTTGCCTTAAGCATACATAATTGCCTGCACCATGCTAGGTTATGATGCCTTATGAAAATGTGCCCACTGTAAAGTGTCCTGCCATCAGATACAGAATAAAAGTTGATACTTTAGTGCTGAATACCCTTCTATCCTGTGGCGTTCTGTATGCCTGAATATGTTTGAGACATCAGGATATTTTCCTCAGTTTGATAGAACTTTTCTCTTTGGTAACTTAGTAGTTTCTTTATTAGTAGTGGGGGCTTTAATATTTCCCCAAAACAATATTTACTAGATATATAGTTATATATGTATTTAAAATTGTTTTAAATTAGTCATTTTAATTGTTTAATTCTGATTTTTGGTATAATTCTAGTACCTGCAATAGTTATGGGAATTAATTCCATTCCTTCTATATCTATTTGCTATAGTTCATGCTTTCATATCTAGGTTAGTATGACACCTAAGATTTTGTTATAGCAAGGCATTTTAATTGATCCAGAGGTGATTGCTTATAGGCTAATTGGAAATTCCACATTTTGCCTTTTTCTTTAGCCCAATCTTGTACTTTTCCTCTATAACAGGTTTTCTGATATCTGTAATGGTGTGTGTAAAAGGGGTAATTTAGCAAGCAATCCTGATTACTAATGATGGGATTTTGTGGTTTTTAAAATTTTCCCTAAAAAGGTAGAGAATATGTATAGTGTTTGATGTCATGATTTGGAAGAATCTTGTTAACTTATGATCTGATATGGAATAGTCATTAATCCAGACTTAACTATAAACTTCTGGTAATTCCCCTTCTCTTAATTTGTAATAGGAGTATTTGGACATAAATGTTTCTTTTACTATCTACACCAGCATGACCTGTCAAGAATTGCATGGGTACTTCACGAGCAAAACTGGTTTGCTCAAGTGTTGTCTTTCATTCCCCTTGTTTATGGGTGACTTTATTTTGAATTGGGTTTACCTTTACCCAAGAATGATAGTTTAAGATAAATTGTGTGAAATTTTCCCTCATTAGTCTTCCAAATGAGTTTGCCTACCCAGTTATTAAATTTGGTTCCATCAGAGTCATTTCTCTGATAGACATAGACACGTATGATGAATATGCAGATAGAAGTCAGGGCTGTTTTCTGCCATATGTCCTCATTTCCTATTTTTCAGTCATTTATCCATCTTATTACTGACCAAATAACTATTTCATTAGTTACCCACTATGAGTCCAAGAAAAAATATACCTCATTCTGTTTCAACAGTGTTCCATCACCCATTTGATGGCCATTAGCTCAGCATTATCAGTGAGGAATCTCTGGAATCTGGTTCTGTCAGAGTTAGGTCACAGTCTTCAAGATCAAGGTCTATCAGCACATGTTAGATGGTGTAATAGAGGCTGATCCACCTGTAAACAATTACATACCACACATCACTATCATACATTGACTATTGTGGGTCGGGGCATTTGCTCTTGCCTACTGTTTGAGCTTGGATAGGCTATTGATATTGCCAATATTTCCTGTTAATACAGAGGGTTGATCATCTGTTTACCTTGATCAAAAATATACCGTGTACATGTTAGGATCTTAAAGTCCAGAATCTTTTACCCAATCCAGAATAAGTTGCTGGAATTTATATGCATTTGACTTATTTTTCTGTTAGTGGCTCTGTATTTTGTAGAGCCTCAGTTTTCACATACCCCTTTCAGTGGGTTGATATTTCAAACCTTGCGTATTTTCAAACCACAAGAACTTCTTCACCCAACACTCAGTCAAAATGTGGGGTTATGTGGTGTTTTAGTCCATAGGAACTATGTTACAATCCCTTATGAATTGAGGCACTGTTTATTTGGGGTTCTCTTTCACTGGTGCTAACTGTTCAAAGTTCTGACATCATTTTTTCAAGTAAGTATTTTGAAATAACTAGAAATTTTTCAAGTAAGTATTTTGAAATAACTAGAAATTTAGAGATTTACACATGTGTTAGGCATTTATTTTTTCCTAGTGTACAAAATAAAAGTCCTATTTCTTCTGTGCTTCCTTTATGGGAGGAATTGGTAAACAGATCTACTTTGTTGATGACTGGGTCTGGTATTTTCCTATATTCAGGGACCAAAACATGCCCAGATACTTTATAGCTTGGGGCCTTTCAACCTTACCTGGATTGACAGTGTAACCTGAGTGCACAGGATTCACTTAACTATTTTGAGCCTAGTCTATCCTTCCAAGTTCTAAACCAGTAGTGGTGTGTGTACGTGTTTTCCCTTAAAAGCCTGAATGTCTTTTTTTGTGGTTATGGGCTATACTTGATCTGTTAAAGTATCCTTGTGATAAACTAAAACTAATATTGTCTGCTTTTGCATATGAATGCAGGCATAGGCATGCTCTTGTCAAGTGGTGCAGCAAAGAGCAGGTAATTATCAATGGCAATAAGAACTCTGTCCAGTGGTGACAGTGTTTACAATGCTACCTATATCTAAAGTGCTCCTTCAATTTTGGGAGTGTGTTTCTATAATCTACTATAAATTTATATGATCTCTTTGGCTTTTTAACAAACCAGATTGGGTTTTTAGTAGACATAATAATTATCCCTTTAGGAGGCTGACTTTTCCTCTAATTTAAAGATGTCCTCCCTTATGACAGAATTGGGTTATATTTGCTGTTATACCTGGAGTACATTAAGTTCCTAATCCCTTCATGAGTTCTGTTTTATTATTAAGGTTTTCCAAATTTGCACAATGTCCTAATATTACTATAACTTTGGCTATTATGACTTTGGATACTGGATCCAATGCTGTGTTTTTATGTACAAAAGGATTTTTTTGGCCAGTATAACATATGGGTAGTTGTCACTTACATGGGCCAGGAGACAATGGCTATAGAGTCCACAGGGATTCATGGGGCTTTTTCTCTCCCTTATCAATGACTCCTCTGTTATTGAGGTTATATTATATAAAGGGGTTGTTGCCCCCAAAGTTGGATATTTCTGTTTATCATTCCTATCCTATAGTGATTTTTATTTTCAGTTTAGATCAAATGCTGGTTGTCTAAATGGTCTTGGTCATTAAGATCTTATGGATCTTGTTTTGTTAACTATATTAGAGTGTAAGCCTATTTTGTCTATATATATTAGTGTTAAAGCTATAGCTTTTATCTTGATCTAGTTCCTTAGCTATTCTATTCTGTGGGGTGTAACATTTAGATGACCTTTTAAATCTGCTGCTTCTACTTATAGTGCTGAGAGTGTCAGTACCCTATTATAAATCAGTCAGTTGTTAGTGAAATTTAATGTTAGTAGCTTACCTAGCTGTTTCCATGGAGCTGTTTTAAGGGAGACTATATTAGGTGTAGGCCATCTTTACTTCCAGGCAGTTGCTACCTAGTCAAACAAAGTTCCATTAATATTAGTATAATTGTTTCCAAATACTATATTGATTAAAATTCACATCAGTAGTAATGGGTTCAAATTTTATAATATCTGCTTCTGAGAAGATAAAATTTTCTTTTTGTACATAGATCTAATAGTCACTGTTTCTGTATCACATCAGTTTGTTTGAATCACATTCTATTTAAGATTTTATTTATACGTACAAGAACTGGGGTACAGGCCAAAGGTATAGGGTTTGAGAAGATTTATCAGAGACAGACTGGGGAACAGAACAGACAGACTGAAGGAAGTACATGGCTGAGGGGAACGGCAGGTGAGGTCTGCTTCACCATGTGGGTTACCTCCCTGGCCAGGAATCAAACTCATGTTGCAGTGGCTATGAATGCTTCACAGTGTGGTGCTTAACCCCTTGCACCATCCGGGAGGTCCCTGGAATTACATTCTAATTTTTAATCATTTCCCATCTAATTCTCTACATAGGTTCTCTGTTTAGTCACAGATTTCACATGAATATTTATGATAGTCTTGTCTGTTCTCAAGTGCTAGCTTCTATTTGGATAAAGTCACAGCGTTATAACAATGATTGTATTTGGGGTATGAATTGGTACCCATAGTTGTAATAGAGTCTGGGTTATCTTCCCACTCTGGACATTACCTATTGAGTCATAGTCTTTATGTTGCTATTTGCTCTTAATAAGAACACTAGAATTAGTTTATTAAGAAAATCAATATACCTCACTGGGCAGGAGGAATAGTCTAACATTTGAAATTCTCTTAAAGATCTAGTCTAGAAAACAACTTAAAGTTCTCAAGGGGTCCTTGAAAATATTATGTAATCCAATCCTTAAGCCACTTCTTGAGTGTTTTTTTGTAGGGTTAATGAGCACATGCTATTATCATACCTTTCACAACAGGTTCATTACAAGTTGCTTGTAAATTTAGTAGGATGACATTTTATAAATGATACAGTAAATTTAAAGTTTTATCAATCCAGTTAGTGGACATTACCAGATTTTGATTGCATATGTGGCTTATATATATCAAGCTGTAATTCATATTTGACATGGAATATTGTAAATCACACGGTATTGACAAATATTATTTTGCAATGGGTTGTTGATTACATGCATTGTTTTGTCCATAGAAAATTCTGCCTACAGTCTTTAGACATAATCTATTAAATGTAGGTTTACTGCAGGAATTATCACTCTAAGTTATATTTAAATGAGTTATTAAATAAATAACATACTCGAAACAGTGATAAATTAGCCCAGGCAAAGAGAAAAGAAATAACAGCTCAAAAAAAAAAAATTTGAAGTTTACATTTTTACACATTGGTTCTCAGAATAGTCATCTTTGCCAACAAACTTCTGACATCCAGTTGCCAGTACAAATCAGAATTCCCATGGAGCTAGAGCGTGGAGACAGCAGAATGAAGGCACCGATATGGATGAAGAGGATCTCCTCACAGCCACTGCACAGATTTTACCGATGGCTGCAGAGTAGCCTTGCCACAATAGGAACTAGTATCCCAAAGTCTGCAAAGAGCAAATTAAAAAGCAAGGTGTAGCAGTTCCCAGTTAAACACTGTCAGTTCTTAAAAATTTATGCAGTAGTTCAAATTTCCATTATGTCTTAATGTCCACTTATGTTATGTTGATAAACACAAGTAGCGCAACGATTTTTAAAGATATCTTCCTGACAGCTATTCACCCTTAGAGAAAAACAATTTCAGTTTAATTTGGTTTGGGATTTAAGATATGAGGTGCCTAAATCAAAGATTATAAGATGAGGTAAAATGAACTGCTCCCCTCTATCTTCCTTTGAGTACTCAATTCTCTTAAATCCTCTTCCTAATATTGTCTTTCCATTCTAAAAGACTTCAATACCATAAACAAGTTAAATATTTTATATAAACCCCTTATCTACCCTTCACCTCCTTAAGGGAGGTATCTGTATGGGCCTCTTTGAAAGCACAAGAACAACTAACATTAGTTTTAGATATGTTTCCCCAATTGTAAAAATATTAAAATGCCCTTCAACTCCCACCACTAACCTATACTCCTTTTGAGTTGTTTTCTGTTGACAGGTGAAAATTGATGATGAATCAAAATATTCCATTCATTCCACCTGTACAGTTGCAACAGTGACCACACCCAGTTTCACAGAAGTAGGTTAAAAACTTTTTTCTAGACAACTGGAAAAACTGAAAAAAATGCTGACCAACAGAAAACTTGCTTTGTCCTAGTCAGAACTACTTTTATAGCAGATGAGTCCCTTACAAAGAAAGTTTAGAGGGTTTCTTGAGGACATAAGTTGAGGAGATGGAGGAGGCTTAAGTAGGGTTTATTCAGAAACTTTTTTTTTTTTTAAAGATTTACCTATCTATGCACACAAGCACTGGGGCACAGGCCAGAGGCGTGGGGGGGTGAGAGGATTCACCACAGAGAGTGGGGAGCAGAACAGGCAGATCAACAGAAGTACACTGCTGAGGGGAGCAGCGGGCACAGCAGGAGAGGTCTGCCGCGCCATGTGGGTCCCCCCCCTGGCCGGCAGCAGGGATCGAACTCATGCTGCAGTGGCTGCGATTTGCTTCGTAGTGCGTTGCCTAACCCACTGCGCCACCAGGGGAGGCCCCAGAAACTCTTTTTTAACCCAGATCTTGTCTTGAGTAGCAAGTAAGTGCCAAGAGAGTGAGGTTAGGGAAGCTCTGAGTGGGTCAGCGACTTCAGTTTCCAACGGCTGAAGCATTTGGCCATTGGCAGCATGCCAGGGTTTACTCACATTCATGCTGCCAAGACAAAGAATTGAGATCTCCCTACAGCTGATCATGATTGACCAACTTCTCCAGAAAGAGATGAAAAAGATGAAAGGGACTCCCAGCATTTTCCAAGGGTGAATTTCCCTTTGGAAACTCCCTAAAGTCACCAACTAGAGTATCAGCTGTCACAGTGCTCTCACTGATATGAGGATCAGGTGTCTGATCTTCAGTATGTTCCACCCACTGGGTTGGTCTCACCAGGTTTATACTGGGCTCTTTCTCCATTTTGTCTCATCTGGGTTGAGGTAATGAAACCATCTGGAGTCCACAGAAAGGAGGTCAAGTGTGGTTCATGCTGAAATAGACAAAGACTATATTGAGCAAAGAACTGAAGTTAGAGCATCTGTTAATACTTTCTGTTGTGATTTTGTTTCTAATTATGGGATTTTGTCTTTTCTGTCCAAGTGTCCATTGGGACCTCTTACAGCTCTGAACTGATAACAACAAAGAAAATAATCTTGTAACACCACCTGACCTATGCAGAATCTGAGGAATGGCGGGGTTTAATGGGTCCTTAAACCATAATACTCTGTTACAACAAGAATTGTTTTGTGTAAGGACGGGTAAATAGGATGAACTTCTCCTAAGTGCAGAGCTATCTGATTTTATATAATGAAGATGCTGAGAAGGGAAATGGTAAACTTATAGTGAGCAAGAATAGTAAAGGTGTTACTCTCTGACTCTAAGACTCCTCATCAAAAAGCAAAGGTTTGACATGAAATGCATTGGTTCTTCAAGATGGGGTTGATAATGAGCTTCCTTCTCTGGGAGTGTTGAGGCCTGATACTCTCCCAAATTACACAGAATTAACCAAAAATTTCCCCCTCTACTCCAACTAGAGATATAAATCTCAGATTGTTATATACTGAAGCTGATAAAAAGAATAGATAAACTGGGTTTATTTTCAAGTTCCACAAGTCCTGTGGCAGACAAATGAGCACAGACTAATTTTACTCTTAGAATCTGTAGTTTACTCTCTTTACATCTCCACAATAGCATCCACTATGAAAGAGGTGTTAACTCAGTTTCCAGACTGGTGCTTATTAGGGTTATAGAAAATGTACCCTAATTTTTCCTGAGCCATACCCCCTAAAAAAGGGGCATAATCCAGAGTACCTTCCATTTTGAAGACAAGTTGACTCATCCCCAGAACACCTAGAAATTATTGGTATTTGCTAACATTGTAGATAATCTCTTAGGCTATATAGATGCATCCCCTGAACAGAAAAGGCCCCTGAATTCATCAAACAATCCTTAAAGGAAATTACACCCCAGAATGTGCTCCAACACACAACCTGGGGGCAGAGCTGACCCTCCATCTCAGAAATGTCAGGAACTATGCAGAACTTCAAACAATGACTGAAAACTTTATTCTCCATGGAACAAATTCTTCTCACAGACATTGGGGAAGACTAATGAACCAAACATTAAAAAGACCCTGGTGAAATTGTGTTAAGAAACCCACCTACCATTGATTCAGGTTTTGCTGATTACCTTTCTCCAAATAGGAGTTGTCTCCAGAAATGGATGTGGCTTAAGCCCTTTGAAATAATGACAAACCATTTGAGGTGACCTCTGCCTCCCTTGAGGTTCCACACCTAAAACATGAGGTAAGTGTTAGAAAATATGTGTAGTAACTGAATGCTATTCTGACTTTCATTGAGTTTGCTTCCCTCTGACTGCCAAGCCCAACTGAAGACAACCTGCTTCATTTTCAACCAGGAAATCAGGTTCTACTAAAATGTTAGAAGGAAAAGGTACCAAAAAATCAGTTAAAGGCAAAATCATCTGGAATTTAAGATGTGCTGTTAACAATCCATTCTTCTCTAAAGTCAGATATCAAGCCATGGATTCATCATACCTGAGTGAAAAGATCTCCAGTTCCATCTACCCATAATGATCCTACTATAGCCAATTAGACATGAGCTCTAGAAGAACACAGATAAAATATCTGTTCAAAAGAGAACTTCCAGGTAAGTATTTCCATTTGTAGCCCCGATGGACTTACTACTATCTCTGGCATGGAGAGAGTGTCCTAAACAAAATGCACAAATTGTGGCTACTGGAGGAAAAGAAACATAGTAGTTGGATCTGCCATATGCTTCCTAGGGAAACAGACACAAGCCACTGGATGATCCGGTAACCTATTTAAGAACAATTCCTGATCCTGTATCTTTCCACAGTACCCCTGCACAGACACTGCCTTCTGGATATAAGTAGCATGACACCAAGAGATCACCCTCCTATGCTTTTTCTTCCCATACTTTATGATCACTGTAGACCTGTAACTCTGTACTTCTCAGTCTGTTCTCCATTTTAAAGTGCCAGGATCCAAGAAAATTTCCACCCCACAGGTATGACTAAGAAATTCCCCACCCTGTATGCTGGTAGCTCCAGTTCACCCATTATCATGCAGCTGGACTTAAAACATACACACACATATGTCATATCTCAGAACCATGTTTTATATATTTGATAAAATACCCCACAATCAAACTATAACTTGGGGGTGGGAGGGGAGCAGTCACTTGTATTCTCCCAGACTGTTATCTGTGGAATATTATCTGACTACCCCTCCACCCTCCCTCCCCATACACGGAATTGGGCTCATCAATATATTGGCATTTGGAATTGAGGGACTTTGTTTAATTGAATAGTATATTTCAGAAAACTAAAAAAAGACCAAAAAACTGGAAATTTGGGGTGGATATTTGAATACCACAGGGCAATGCATACTGGGAATCCTAATTCTGAGTCCTGGGGTTTGTGTTAAGTAAGGCATGATCTGCAACCTGTCTGCTACCATTGTTAGATATTTGAAGATACTATCAAAATCCTGGCAGATCAACAAATCACTAGACTCTGGCCAAGTTGGTTTTGGCCAAGTGTATTGCTCTAGGCTACCTGTTAGTCTAACAAGTTGGATGTGTGCTGCTGCAATACCACCTGCAGCAGTTGCATTAACACATAACGGTAAGTGGAGACCCACGTAAACCACCTTTCAAAAACTTACCTGGTTTTAAGATGTTAAATTGGCTCCAATTCATTCTATTTCCAATCTGGGCATTTTATTTCATACACTGTTACAGCACAACCGATTTTTCTTTTCACTACACTTTATCTGGGTGTTCAACATGGGATAAATTTGGTGTGCCAAATGTTCCAAAACATTTGTGAAGCAATACCTCTTTGTTTTTTTATTTATTTATTTTTTTTTGCAATACCTCTTTGAACTTATCCTACTCTAACCCATGAAGCCCAAGAACATGTGTTTCAACAAAGATCTTTGAGCTTAATAAGATTCCAAAATGTCCCCATTCAGCAAGAAGTAGCCAGACTGATGTTGATGCCTCATCTTCCATAGAAATGGAAAACTATTGACCATGGGAACTGGAAACACAGAAACAACTTTATGCTTGAGCTTTCCTTGATAGCCATTGTTATAACCTTCAGAACACATATAGAAACATAACAGTTAACTCCCCTACATGCCGTTCAACAAAACTTTGAGTTGTTTTTTATTGACAGATTGCTTGGGGACATAAGTGTCATAAAGTCCCGATGACCCAGACCATCCATTCTGCCAGCACAGCGCCAACATTCTGACCTCCAGTTTCACAGAAGTAGGTAAAAATTTTCCAGACAACAGGAACCTCAGACTTTCTGTACTAACTGTAGAAAATTGGCTCCATCTAAATTGAGATCTGCTTTAAAAAGCCTAGCCCTTTGCCCAGAAAAGTGAGCTGGTTTCTTAAGAATGTAAGTCTCCCATCTTCTCAGCTTACTGGTTTTCTGAAAAAATCTTGCTTTTCTAACCCCAGACCTTGTAGCCCATGACTGGCTTATGAGCAGTGAGTAGCCAAGCTTTCCCTGGCAACACTGCCAATGGTTAGCTGACCTCTGAAGGATTTTCCAGTAAACGAACAGTGATAACTTTAAACAGTCAAGTGGAAACTAAAAGTTAATGAGAAACCTTGTCCAACCAAATTCTGGTAGACACAAGAGCTATATTTGCTAATTTCAGTGTCACTCTGGAACCTGAAGATAGGATCCAGGCAAAAATAGGAGTCTTGAATGATGAGAATTCTTCTAAGCTAGATACACCCAGAGGGAAAGCACACCAATATAGGTAAGTGCCACGTCAGGCATTTGAAAACACTTGGGTTATAACCAGAATTAGGAGTGATTAGAAATAACTGTTCTTTCCTTGCAAAACCAAAAAAAGCTCTAAATATTTCAAAATACACCTTTTATCATACCCTTGACCGCAACTATTTTATCTCAAACTTTATGATATTATAAAAATGTTGTCTTTGGGAAACAAAAGTTCATTCTTTTAAGAATTTATATTCTTTTCCATTTGACACACTTCCAAAATTGTAATCTTTTTATCCCGTAAATTTTGGGGTTTTCCAGAGGGCCCTGGGATAGCTCACAATATTTGTTCTCTTTAATGAGTTTATAATTTTACTTTTTATAGACAGTTTTTTCTTTACATCCTTGGTTCTATATATTACATACATCTTAGGTCAAAAATATTTCTCTACCACCATCTGTTATAGCCCCTTTTTCCTTCCCATCTCCCTCTTGATCTCAGAAACATCACTTTTATTAATGTCTGCCAGTTGTCACTCTGACTTACTTTACATAATTCCATCCATTTTGTTGGAAATTTCTGTCCCTTGTGACTTATGAATAAATATTAAACAGAATACTATAAGAACTGGGGTGTAGGCCAGAGGTGTGGGGGTAGGTGACAAGATTCAGCAGAGACAGTGGGGAGAGAACAGGCTGACTGAAATACACTAAGGGAAGCAGCAAGGGAGACAGGAGAGGTCCTCTATGCCATCTGTGTCACCTCCCTGCCTGGAGATAGAACTCATGCTGGGGCTTAACCCCTTGTGCTACCAGGGAGGATCAATAGTACATATTCTTGATCCAATGGGCATTTAGGTTGTTTCCATGTTCTACTGTAAATAGAACTGGAATAAAACATTATATATAGTTCTTGAGCTGACTTATTTAATATGTTAAAGGACATGAGATTATCAAATAAGCAGTATATTGTAATCTTTGTTTTTACAGATGTTGTTTCAGAAAATGTAATGAATGGAAATCTGTCTCATGGTAAAATATTAGTCATGATTACCGTTATCTTAAAATGTGCAACACAGGATTAGCTATATTTCCTTATCAAATGAGCTCTCACCAATTATTTAACAATGGGCATGTTTAATTCTGTAGTAGACAGAGAAAGCTTCATGATAGTGGATATTAACTCAGGTTGAACCCAACAGTCATTCTAAAGCAGAAACCAGCATTTTTTTTTCCACTGGTGATGTGAGATAAGGTCACCTACTCACAGGTAATCTGTTCCTACTTCTAAGAAGGAATCCCTTCCAAATACATATTTTCCATACAGAAAGTCTTCACTAATAAGCTGTCTAGGCTAATGATAAATCCATGTCACTGCTAGATGTGACAAAATGTTAAAGAGAATGGATTCATGGAAACAAAACCAAAAAAAGTGTCCCTCTAATCATGCTGGGTTAAAGCTGTTTAAATAGAGCCTCCCCTCTTTTGGGGAGCAGCATACAGACTGCCCCTAATGCAGAATTGTATAAGCTTTAGTAAGTTTTTGTTTGCTACCTGCAGGATTAGTCTGTTACTTCTGAGTTCAGGTGTCCAGAATTTAGTAACAAATTTTATGTCATTTATAATTGTTTTACTGATGTTTTTACAAAAGTGAGACTTATGGAAAGGATAAAGCCTAAAAACGACTCTCCTGACATCTGGTCCAGTGTGAACAATGGCGACCTCAAAAATCAAGAGAAGTACCTGAAACTTATGTAGATACTGTTAGATCAAGACTTCATACCTCAATAAAATCATTCATATCTTCTATAACATTGATGAGGTGGATAAATGGTCCTACTGCTGAATTTGTCATTAAAAACTGTAGTTTGGCTATAATTCTAGGGGTCCATGGTTTTTCCTATGGTTTCTTTTCCCTTCTCAATGACACCATAAACTACAATCTGCCCCTCTTAAAAAGACAGTGATTTTAAAGTCAGTGCCTTCTTTTAGCTTTAATGTTTTACAAACTACATGTTTTACAAATTATAGCTTGACCAATCAGACAAATACCAATATAAATTGAAGCACCTTAACCTCACATTCCCATGAATATCAAGTCTGTTCCCAATCACAAAATATCTCCTCAGTGGCCCCCATTTTTATAAGGCCAATATTGTTTTGAAAATAAGCTTGCAGATGACTATGTTTAACACCACTTGGTGCACACAGGTTAACACTCCTGGGGAAGTTGAAACTCAGCCACATCACATTACTGAACAAGCCACAGTATTATGAAAGTGACTCCTTCTGTAAGGACTTTGATTTACTTGAACTTGATTTAGGAAATTTGCTTCCGAAGTACACTTCAGATGGATTAATTCTGCTGAAAATCATTGTAATCTCCCTGGGATCTTGTATTCTATCAAAATCTTTAACTGCATATTAGTAGCTATTAGTAGCTTCTAACCATCAAGCAAATTATCTTCCTAAGAATAAAACCAAGAAAAGGAACAAAGAATGACAAACTTAAATTTGGGGAATCTGAACTTGTGCCCTATGAATTCCACAAAGATTCTGCAAAAACTGAGTAGGAATGGTGAAAAACTCTTAAATTTTAATTAGAGCACTCTGTGAGCAGGGTCAAAATGGGAAGGGGATGTTAAAAAAAAAGGCAACAGGTCCGAATAGAGGCCTGTGTGCTAAGCCCCTTATCACCAAATCAAGACTTTATATGTAATAAAGTTACAGTTTTAGCCTCTCTCCGAAGTGGTATCTTAAACCAGTAAATCTGGAATTACCTGGTCAGTACTAGTGAGGTAATCTGTCTAGTAGTTATTCAGTTAAGTGTTGGCTTAGTTACAGACAAGTCAAGTACTCCTATAACTTTGCACAAGAACCCCGACCATATCTGTTTCAATTCCTGCAACATCAGCAGTTTAAAATGTTCTTATTAGTCGGCTGCAAATACATTACCATAAGTATGGCGTCATCACATAATACTAAGTATGTCTCATAAGGAAACAGATCATGGTGATTCATAATCTAACCTTGGTGCATGTGAAATGATATACTTGGACTTGAATCTATGCATGGAGTCTAAACATACATGCCAGATGATTTTAAGTTGTTTTAGAAAACATGTAATGAGTAAATATAGTTAACACTTATATAAAAATGTAAAATTTCAGTCATCAAAAAACTTCAGAATAGAGAATCCAAAAATTTTAGGGAAATTTCAAAAGGTCTAGCATTTATGCAATAGAATATAAGATAGTTAAAGAGAAAATAAGGGAACTTTTGAATTATAAGGTTGAGAAACTTCCAAAATTAATGATATACACCAAGCTACAGATCTTTCAAACTTGGGAACATCAAGCAAACTAGAGACACAACATTATCAAAATGCAAAAAAATCAAAGAAAATATTTAACAAAGCTGAGAATATTTTACAGAGGAACTAAGTGAAATATTTAAAGATATGATTAAAAACACCAAATAATTCAATGTCCAGAGAGGCTACTCTTCAAAAGTAAAAGTAAATACTATCTCCGACATATCTGAGTTGACGTGTCAGTTGCTGACTAACCCTGAATGAATTGTTAAAGAAGTTCTTGTAGAGACAATTACATAGATCAGAAAATTTGATTAATGTACAGAAAGGTCATTGGAGATGGGAATAAATGAAGACTGAAGATGAACTAAAAGTTGTATTTAACAAATGTAATTATTACTTGAAAATTCAGCTACAACAATGTACTGAGTGATTATAGCACATGAAAAAGTTAAATGAAACAGTGTTCCAAAGTATGGGAGGGGAGAATCAGGAACCTGCACCAGACTCGACTGACAGTTGAAAGTTTTACTTCATTTAAAAGGTATTGAATTCCAGAGGAACAACTGAATAATTTTAAAAAAACATTAATATACTAAGACAAAGCATTTAAAGTGTCCAAAATGAGAATACAAAAAAGGACAAAGAACACCTATCACCCATTAAAAAGAGAAAATAATTACTACTATGGTAGATATTCAAAGAGCTACAAGTTACACTTTTAGAAAAGTGAGGAATGTCATAGACCTACTCACCTCACTAAGGCACTAAACACAGCTTGTGCTAATTGCTGCAAATGGCAATTTAAAGTCTCTGGAAATTGTCACAAGAACATTCAGCAAATAAAACATGTACTCAAAAAAAAAAATTAAGTGTGTGTACTCAAAAAAAAATTCAGTGAGCCAGAGCTTCCTTCATCCCCCTATACCCATCTCATTCTGATGAAGGCTCCACTACAGATGTGAGTAGTGATGGGTACACGGTCCGGTCCCCATTCCCTGAGCGCCTAATCAGGGGAGACAGCAGAAGGGAAAGGTTGCCAACATTTCTCATTCACTCCAATTCCAAAGTTATAGGAAGTTCCTGCTGAGTATAGGAGAGGGCTGGGGTATCCTTTCGCTTCATAGTCCTAACTCAGGATGGAATGGAATGGAATGTCTGTCCAGAGGCAGAAAGCTGAGACTATTGCTACCCCAATAACCTGTCCTTCAATGACGGGAGCGATAAACTCCGGCTAGAGGGCACCATCCCTTCAGATTCATCAGAAATATTCTTAATGTGAACACCATAGTGCATCAGAACAGAGCTTCAAACCCCAAAGCAACTGACTTTAAAAAATTTTTAAAAAGTAAAATAAAGATTTATTTTTTATGCATACAAGAGCCGGGATGTAGGCCAGAGGTATGGGTAAGAGGATTCACCAGAGACAGAATGGAGAGCAGAACAGGTGGAGCTACTGAAATATACTGCTGAGGGAAGCAGCAGGGAAACAGAGGAGAGGCTCCTTTGGCTAGGAATTGAATTTTGCTGCACTGGCTGTGGATACCTTCATAGTGTTCAGATTTAACCCCTTGTAACACCAGGGAAGCCCCAGCAGCTAACTGTATTTTAAACATAGTTAGAGGAACTGAAAAATAATAATAGCACAAAGAGAAGCAAATGAGTCTATGTTAGAGCAAAGAGACACCATCAGACATCTGAGTCCAGGAGAACAAATGAAACCCACTTGACATGGTGAACGATGTCACTATAAAAAACACTGTACAGTCACTTGCACTCCTTTCTTTTCTCACCTTCACTAGATGAAGATTTATACACAGTAAACTTTAAACAATGTATTGAATTTTATAGAGAAAAGGAAACTGAAAACCTAAGTTTACACTTTGACCTAGACAAAGAACATCTTAAATCTACAGTAGGCAAAACAGGAGAGAATGCAACCAGAACAGAAGTAAATGAAAAGTGGGTAATAGAGAAAAATTAATGAAATCAAAAGCTATTTCACTGGAAAAAAACAGAATTGATAAACTGCTGGCTGAGCTAAATAGGAAAAAAATGAGAAGATACAAATTAATATCAGATATAAAAGGTATCTCTAGGGATCTCAAATATTAAAAATGATAAATTTTGCTAGACCAATTTGATGAAATTGTCTATTTGAAAGAATCATAAACAATCACACCTGAAGGAACAGGTAATCAAAGTCCTATGTCTACTAAAGAAAGTGAAATAACCTTCATTAAAAAAAATAAAAGGACCTGTATGATTTTAGTGGTAAGTTAAAACATTTAAGGAAGAATCAACTGTCAATTATTTATAATCTCCCTCATAAAATAGATGCAGAGGGGAAAACTTCCCAATTCTTTCAAGAAGACCAGCATTAATCTAATACCAAAATTAGATAAAGAAAGGCAAACTAAAGACCAATTAATGCCTCTCAAGAAATTGATGCAAGAACCCTTAACAAAATGCCAGCATATCGAGTTCAATGATATATAAAAAATACACACCTGAACCACTAATTCAATCCAGGTTCAAGTTTGGTACACATTCAAAAATTAATATAATTTACCATATTAGCAATCTAGTAAAAAAAAGGAAAAAGAATGTAATCATGACATTTGATAAAATCTGTTCTCATTTATAGTTTAGAAATCTTTCAGCAAAGTAGTAAAGAACTTCCTCAGCTTGAGGAATTATCTTTAAAAATTCCTAAACCTAATATGAGAAGCTAAAAGCTTTCTTCTAAGATTAAGAATACCATAACTATTAATTATCACAAAGCAAATATAATATACAAAAATAAGTCATAAGATCACAAAGGAAGAAATGAAACTATATTTGCAAATGACAGTTGTCTAGGCTAATTTTAAAGTGTTGACAATTTTATGGCTAATATAGCAATGTCACAGTCAGATACTAATAAAAAGTTGTTATAACAAAAATGAATAATTGAATAGGTATTAAGCATTTTTATAATAACACCCTAAGTAAAATACTTAAGAAAAAGTCTAGGGGAAATATATAAATGAACTATATGCAAAAACTATAAAACTCAAATGAAAGAAATCAAAGAGGTAAATATAGACATTGTCAATGTTCATGAATTAGAATATTCTATAGTGTTAAGATTTTATTTCCCAACTTGTTCATAGATGGCAACATTATCAAAGTAACTTGGAATTTGATTGACAAACTGACTTTCAATTTTATATAGACAGGCAAAAATAAAAAAAGGATAAGCTAAACATCTACTAGAACTCTTTAAAGCTATATTCATCCAGTAAGCATAATTGTAGAAATACATACATAAATCAATGGAACAGAATAGTCCAGAAATAGGCCACTTTATATTGTCAATCTATCTATGGCCAAAGAATAAGGAAAAATCAGTAGAGAAAGGATAGCCTTTCAAAAGTAAAATTGGATTTTTCTATAAAACATAGGCATTAATATTTGCACAAAATTAATTCAAAATATAGCACCCACATAAGTATAAAAAAAAAATTGTAGAAAGCAGTCATGAGAAAAATAAGTGATTTGGTTGTGACAATGTTTTTATATAAAACACCAAAAGCATAATCTATGGAAATAGTTTACTCAAATGTTTTTTAAGTCAAATATCTTGTTTCATGGAAGAAAAAGAAAAAACAAACCATACAGTGAGCATTTGTAAAACATCTGGTAAAAAAACAAAACACACACAAAAAAGCGTGAATGCAAAATATACAAAGAAATCTTTAGACACACCAATAATTAAAAAATTAAGAAATTGACCAAAGATCTCAATAGACACTTCACCAAAGAAAATATACAGATAGCAAATAAAAATACCAAAAATATTCAAAACCATTTTTACAAGAGAATTTCTGATTAAGATTATACTGGATGCTTATTAGAATGGCTACAAATTCATTAAATGGCTAAAAGTCAAAGTACTAGAAACACTAATTATTAGCTGGAATACTAGGAATCTTGTTTGTGTATCCAGTTTGGCATTTTCTTATATGGTAAGCATTTATCATAAAATGGAGCAATAATACTCCTCTGTTTTTACCAGGTAATTTTAAAATATACATCCACATACATACTTGAATGTGAAAATGTATAAGAACTTTATGATTGCCAACATCTGTCAAAATTAAGATGCCTTTCAAATTTGTAATGAGCAAAGAACCTGTGCTGTAGCCATACAATAGAACTTTATTGAGTAATAAAAATAATGTAACTACCAAGCTCTACTCAGATCTGGATGAGTCCTAAATTCATATTACAATGTGATAAAAAGCCATTCTGGAAAAAGTAGTCACATACTCTGTGATTCTAACTATATGACATTCTGGAAGAAGTAAATTTATAGTGATGGTAAAAAGTAAGTGGTAGCTGGAGGTGGAGGGTTGAATTATAGATGACTTGGGGAGGAGGACAGTAACCATGATACTGTATCAACATGACATTGCATATTTGTTAAAACTCATAGCATTTTATGGGGCAGAATCTACCCTTGATATAGGCACATTTTTAAATATATATCAAGTTGTAGATTGGGAATCCAGATTTGAAAGGATTCCTGACAAACATATCAATTTTATTACAAACATATGAAACCACCTTATGGGGGTCGGGGAGTGGTGCTGAGCTATATACATGTTTAATGAGGTAATTAGTAAGTCTAAAGCAAAGAAACTACACATAACACTCTAGTTGATAAAATTGTTTTATATGGGGGTATGAGGTACCTATGCTGATACTATACACATATATACTAGAATTGGATAAGTAAGTAAATGAATGGCAATGATGAAAGCTAGGTTTCTCACTATTTGGGTAGTTTTACATAAACTGGGAGGGTCCGGTTAGAATTATCCACTTGTTATTGGATTAGAGTTAGAAATGAACACTTGCATTGCTATAGATATAGATGGTTACATATAGAGGCACTTATATATCTGTGTTTGCATGTACAAAGGCTAATACATGTTTCCTTACTGTGTCAACTGAAAGGGATGATGCAGTAATAAAAACCTAGTAGCAATAATCATCTAACATTCACATATTAGTTTGTAAGACCATTGTCTGGTGAAAACAAGTAGTATTCCTTGAAGAAAAAGTTGGTTTTAAGTGATGAGTGAACATATACAAGATGAATCAAGAACATTTGTAGTTCCAGAAAATAAGTACCAATGTAAGTACACACACACAACAAATCATGCAATTATCTCAAAGAAGTAGAAGTCAATTGCAAAATGTCCTGGTGGTCGAATTTGGAACAATTTGAACAAGAAAACAAAATAGAATTGCATTGTTACACAAATTATGAGTGTACATGACATTGTATATTTGCAAAAATAGACAAATAATTGAGGGAGAAAAGGCAAATACCCTTGTAGAATACATCCAAAGAATTTACATGAATACTTCAAGGGGTTGAGTGTAATACTCTGCCACTTAAATGTGGGCTACAGACAGTGAATTCCTTCTAGAGTAAAGAATGTGAAGTTGTGGAAAGAGAAAAGATTAAGTTTCCAGTTAAAAAACCAGACAAAACTACTTTAGTTACCTAAGTGTCAATAGTGATAACTCATAAAATAGTCTGATTTCATTAATTAATGTTTGTCAATATATTTTCAGATTTATTCATTCACCCCCTCTGCCCCACATCAGAGAAAATTGTTAGGTAAAATAATTGGCAAGATAAATACTGGATGATTTTACTCATTTATAGAATAAGGAAAAAGAACAGAGAAACCAAACTAAAACCGTAGAAATCTGACTATAAAATGAAGGTACCAAAAGGGGACAGGGAGGATAGGGAGCAAAATGTGACGGGACCCAAATGAGCTATTAAGACTATGGGTTCACCTTGGTGGTGGGTATGGTGTGGTGATACTCATGAAGAGGTGTGAACCTATATCTCTGAATCAGATATGCTGTTGTATGCTATTAATAAAGAAAATAATTGAGGTCCATACTTGGACCCAGGTGGGAGAATTAAACCATGCAAACCCATTCCCATGTGGGAATTCTAACCCAGTTCAACACTCTAACTATATTAATAAATCAAGTCAGATGCCATAAAAATCCAATAAAACATTAAGTTCCTTGACATGTGGTTTTGTAATGATTCTTTTGGGTGTGACACCTAAAGCACATGCAAACAAAATAAAAAACAAACAGGTGGTACGAATTCAAAAATCTCTGTCCAGCAACAGAATGAAACAAATGAAAAGATAACCTATAGAACAGACAAATGCAAACCCTATATCAGATAAGGGGTTAATAGGCAAAAATATAAAGTACTCATACAACAAAATAAGTAAAGGATGGACAAAGAAACTGAATTTTTTAAAAAATATACAAAAATGCTATCTGGTACATAAAAAATGGCTAAAAATACTAATCTTTAAGTAGATGCAAATTAAAGCTAATGAGCTATTACCTCATACCTTTTAGAATCACTATTGTTGGAATGACAAGAGCTAGCAAATGTTGGTGTGGATGTGGAAAAAAGGGAGTGTTTGACAATGTTGCTAGGATTGTAAACTGGTACAGCCACTATGACAAACAGTATAATGAATCAAAGAAAAAAAAAGAAAACCATATGATTCAGTGGTTCTATTTCTGGGAATATAGCTAAAAGAAATGAAAACACTAAGTCAAAAAAAATTGTAACTGTAACCCCATACTCAGAACTACATTATTTATAATAGCCAAGTCATAGAAACATATATGCACACACATGGTTGAATGGATAAAGAATTTGTGACACAGACATCACAGATTATTAAGACAAGGAAATCCTACCATTTGCAACAATATGAATGAAACTTGAAGGCATTATGCTAAGTGAAATAAGTGAAAGAAAACTATTTGTATGATCTCATTTATATGTGGGTTATTTAAAAAAAATCAGAAAAATAACATAAATCATACTTTTACTGGAGAGTGGGAGAAGGGAGTTATGAAATAAATGTGTCAGGAATGTGATGTACAACCAGATGACAGCTAACATTGCTGAAGGATATATAGGAAAGTTGTTGAGAGTGAATTTTATTTTTAAAGATCTATTTATTTATGCATGCATACAAGAGCTGGGGTACAGGCCAAAATCATGGGAGGTGAGAGGATTCATCAGAGACAGAGTGAGGAGCAGAACAGGCAGACTGATTAAAATACACTGCTGAGGGGAACAGAGAACAAGGCAGGAGAGGTCTGCTCTACTTTGCCATGTGGGTCCCTGGCCGAGGATGGAACTGGCACTTCTGTGCTACAGATGCTTCACAGTGTGGTGCTCTACCCGCTGAGCCACCAGGGAGGCCCAAGAGTAAATCTTAAGAGTTCTCGTTACAAGAAAACTTTTTGCTCTTATTCTGTTTTCCTTTGTATTGTATCTATGAGATAATGAACGATAGATAAAACTATTGTGAGAATATATTCACAATATGTATAAATCAGATTGTATGTGTTAAACTTAGAGTATGATATATGTCAAATATTTGTCATTAAAAACTGAAAAAAAGATGTCATTCTATGCATTTAAATATTTTTGTGAATACACATAAATCTGAATTGAAATAACATTTTCAGTTCTGACATTGTATCAAACCATTTCTAAGTGCTTAGCATAGGTCACAGCATGCAAATCTCCCGACTCCAACATAAACATGCACAGTGAAGTAAATATCTTACAGAGGAAATATCTGGGGCAAAAAAGGGTAACTTCTCCAAGGACATATTATAGCTGGAGATTGTGTCTGAGATATTATCTCAAGTCATTGGCTTTGGACACCCTGGTCTAATCACTATCCTAAAAACTCTCTAGATAAAGGAGATGATTCAATTTGTATTCGAGTGAACAAACAGAATATATGTTGCTTACGCCCAGGGAACAATTTATCATGAAAGCAAACAATGTCATTCTGTGTTAGTTACACATCTAAAAGAAAAGACTTTCTAACTCCAGTCCAAGGAAAATCATCTTTTACTCATTGATAATAAAGGCTCTGAACTCAACCAATGAAAGATATTTTATAAAGGCACAACAGGCAATTTTGTGTTCCAATATATCATATATCATATATTTTGGTTTTCTGCAATATTCTTTTTGTATCAGACAAAAAATGGTATTTTATTTTGTTTGTTGGTTGTCTAGAAGTGGAATTTGATTGTTAGCTGAACTTCTGCCAGAGATTTTCCTTCAACAAAGAAAAACAAAATCCCTTATTTTTTAAGTAATTGTTGTATAGTTCAGTCATCTCTGCTTTTAGAGAATTCTTTTGGGCTAGGTTAAAGAAGCATTTGGTCCAATACCTCTCTTGACCACACAAGCACTTAGTAACTAAAAACATGCATTTATAGGGATCAATATTGAACTAAAAATTGTTTTACTTTGTGCAGATATTTCCCCCTCAATTGTGCATATTTATATAATTTTGATATATATCTTTTAATGTATTGTAGAAATTTAAGTGAACAAAATCCGAAGTAGGGGGTTTAATTTAGATCTTGAGAGGGAACAGTGATCCATTTATCTATTGCTATGTAAAAACAAACAAAGGGCCTCCCTGGTGGCGCAGTGGGTTAAGCAATGCACTATGAAGCAAACCACAGCCACTGCAGCACGAGTTCGATCCATGTTGCCGACCAGGGAGGGGACCCACATGGAGTGGCAGACCTCTCCTGCTGCTCCCCTCAGCAGTGTACTTCTGTTGATCTGCCTGTTCTGCTCCCTGCTCTCTGTGGTGAATCCTCTCACCCCCCCACACCTCTGGCCTGTACCCCAGTGCTTGTATGCATAAATAAATAAATCTTTAAAAAAAAAAACAAACAAAAATCCACAAAAGCTATCACAGAAATTGGTGAATTCAAACAATACCATTTTGCTAGAGTCAAAGATTTCATGGCTTGGATTTCACCAAGGTGATTGTTCAACTTCACATGTTAAACTACGTGGTATTTAGCAATATATATCTCTATCAGGAAGGTTTGGATGACATCCACACATGGCTGCACTTTGGTCAGGGGACTGGGGTACCAATTGTACATCTGCAAAGGATTTTAGAAAAGAAACCTTTAATTTTTTACATCTATATTTTAAGACCCTTTACAGTATATTAATCTGTCCATAGGTCACTTTGAATTCTAATCTTGTTTTAGAAAAGAAGCAAACAAGCTAATTATCAGCATTAATGACATAATTTAATTCTGCTTTGAAAGTGGTTGATGGTATCCAGTTTGCTTGGAATTATTACCCAGTTTTAATTTAATATATTCATTTAATCTGAGTCCTTTGGAATATCAGTATAGAGAAACATTATGTTTATTAATTAGTATTTCTATTCATTTTGGATAACTGATCTTTAGGTGATAGAACTTCATTATAAGTAAGAAGATATGATTAAATGAAACATTTAATTTATATGAGGGTAAAATGGAAATTATTTTTTATGTCTGGGCTTTATGGGACGTACACAAATATTAAGAGAACACGAACTGGAAAATATGTAAAAACTTGCAGAAATCATTTCCTACCCCTGGTATTGATCTAATATTTACTTTTTAAAAGTAGGAAGGCACAGGCATTTTTTACCTTAGGGGGTTCAATTATTCACCTAGGATCAATGACAATTCCATCCCAATAAATGATATTGACTGACTGATTTCCCATGAAACTTGGAACACAATACAGTATTTGGGCTGGATGCTTATAAATCTGAGGTTGAACATAAGTGCACTCTGTTCTGATAGCATTTAAGATAAGCTCTGAAGCTCTCCCACTGCAGCAATGTAGTTTAACTATAGTTGATACTATTGTAATGACAGCATAGTAGTAATCATATCAATAATTGATGTTTTCTGCCCAGAACTGAAATATTCACAAAAGAAGTCCTAAAAGTGACACATTTAATGTTTGGATAACAGATTTCTCATTTCAGAGCAGTGGTTCATTCCAACTGAGAATGTCCTATTTGCAAACTGTACCACATTCATTAATGATTGAAACTTATCTACTGTCTTTGTAGTATGTTTTCTATTATTTATTTCCACCAAGGTGGGGATAACTAACTTCACTTTCTCCAGGTAATCATTGAACAAGTATGTAACATAGCACATTTTGCAAATCAGAATGATAAACTGAATTGCATAAAGTTAGCAAAAATATATTTGCACTTATTTCAATATGTACCACATATTTTTCAGCTTATGTTAACTCTTTTGTCTAAAAGTATTGACATGCCCTGCCAGTTGATGGGAAATTTATGAACAAATAAACACTTAGAATAATAGGAACGTTATTTAATAAATAACTTAGATATAAAAGTGATTCATTTGGTAGGAAAATGAAAATAATGTCTGTACTTTTGCAAATATATATCTAAGAATGTGTTCATTTTTAAGAAAAATATAATTTTAAATTTTCAAAGAAAATGTTGGTTTGTTTTATGCAATGAATCAGGCATTATTGATAACTATTTTTGGAAAATAACTAGAAGGATGAAAACTAGGTGCTTTATTAGACTTTCAAATTGTTATGGCAAATATTTTTCATAGGAGTGTAAGGATTTTTCATTCATTATGAATCCTTTTAACCATGGGTAGCTGGCACTTTTGAGGCTACCTTCCCATCAAATTCAAGCCCATGTACCACAAAGTCATTTACTACTCACTGCAGACCCTTGTGACTGATTACTTTCTTTCTGGACATGTAATTGAACATCATCTACTCCCAGAAAGTTTGGAGTGTTGGAGAATTAATGACCTGAGTCATGTAGGGCCCATCGACCAAAAGCAAATGGAAAGTTGGCTTTCTACCTCTCAAATAATTCCGAGGTGTGTGCTACAACTCCGTGAGCTTGCTAGCATGACAGGCTTCATTCACCTACAGCAATACATGGTTTGATAAAATTGTACCCCACTGGTTTTCTTCCTGTCCCAGCACATTGTTCCACTCTCCTCTATTGTTGTTTGAATTTTCCATGAATAAATTACCTGCACTTAATTTTCTCAGCTTCTACTTTTAAAGGAACCCAGCTTAAGAAATTAGGTAATTTGGGCCCCCCTGGTGGCGCAGTGGGTTAAGCAACACACTAGGAAGCAAACCGCAACCACTGCAGCACGAGTTCCATCCCTGCCACCGGCCAGGGAGGGGACCCACATGGCACAGCAGAACTCTCCTGCCTTGCCCGCTGCTCCCCTCAGCAGTGTGCTTCTTTTGATCTGCCTGTTCTGCTCCCCGCTCTCTGTGGTGAATCCTCTCACCCCCCCCCACACCTCTGTACCCCAGTGCTTGTATGCATAAATAAATATTTAATAAAAAAAAAGAAAGAAATTAGATAATTTGGAAAATTCCTCTTAAATCATACCACTCTTTCCCACAAATGCTATTTGTCCTCAAAGTGCTCTGTAAAGTCCTTATGATGACTTGCAAGTTATATACCAAGTGTCAAATATAGATGTGGCTTTGCTCATTATCTCCAAATATGCTTTTCCCCACTCTTGCATTTAAAAAAACTTGTGTTGAGCATGAAGTAACTAATTGACTTTTATTTATTTTTGACATCAATTGTTGTCCTCATGGATTTCCCACCACCATTTCTCCAGTGCACTATCACCTGAGTCCCCAGTGCTCTTTTCGCCCTCAACCCATTCCCTCCTCTTTCCCCACAGTGTCCCCCATTCAATTCACCCTTGTCTTTGTTGTTTTGTTTTTTGATTATTATTATTAATTGACTTTTGAGGGATATCAAAGAGAGTTCTTTAAAATCTCAGACCTTGTTTAGCAAGGCAAAATATTCACACTATTTGAAATATGTGTGGAACAAGGCACACTGAGGGCATAGCATCAGTGTGTTAATCTTTTAATCCCTGAGTTACAGGGAAGGTTAAATGCCCCATTCTGGTTTTTTCTCCTATTTCAGTCTTACTAGTAGAAAAAAACATCTATTTAAGAAACTAATATTAAAACATGTTTTCTTAATAATTTCTTTAACAGTAGGGGGAGCTTTTAGTTTATATGTATCTCTAGTTTGGTAGAGAAAGCATTATGGTTATTTCCAAATATGTTTTACAGAAATTAAGCTGTCGAGGATTCCACTTTCATGGGTCATGTATTTTAACTTCTTACACACTTAAAGAGCATACGGAAAAACTATATTCCTTTTAGCAGTCTTTAGTAAAGGGTCCTTGTCTCTCTACTGGATTATTAAACATGGTTTATATCATAAAACAGTCTGAGAATATTCTAGAGCTCTTGAAAATGTGTTACAATTGTTCACATTTTCTAAGGAAAGTTCTTGGATGAACCCTAGTTAAGGGAGTATACAAAACCAAATATAGCATTCCAAAAATTAATTAAGGTGTGAATTAACTTGATCTCCAAAGGATGAGGGTTAAAGTAATAAGTACATGTTTTTGAATATATCCTGAATTCAAAAACATGTTGAATAAGGCAGGTGAATAGTTTTCTTCATTTCCAAAATGTTTCAGTGTAGAATAGGATATACATTGCTTTATCTTTCCAATTAAATAAGATATTTTACTATCTAGATTTGAAATTCTATATGGACAAAAGTTACTGAAATCATACCCAAACTGATTAAAAATGAAGATGCAGAGTACTTCTTTCTGTCACCAGTTAGAGGCACTGTGGCACTAGTGAAAGCAGCAGTTTTGTATTCATAAAACTGAGGTTTATAAAATAGTAACTTTTATTAAATATTCATGATGCCTCATCCTCTTTTTGGGGTGTGTTCTATTTATCATCTACTCTATTTGTTCCTATAAACAACATTATGACACCTTATAAGTCATGAATACTGGCATGTTTTAGAAAAAGTGGCTTAAACTCCAAACTCTACTACTTCTAATCTTGGGAAAGTCATGCCACCTCTCTGATCTTCAGGTTTAAAACTGTAAGGTGAGTAAGGATGGAAATAAAATATCATTCTAGTGAGTAAATCATGTACCAGTTAGGATCTGACTCTAATATTCCTTATCTCATGTTATAAAATCATGAAGAAAAAATACCCACCATGATGCAGATTAGAAAAGAGTGAAAACAGAATTAAAGTTCAGTTCCTGTGACATGGAAAACATTCAGTGCACATTTACATGGAAGATGAATGAATAAGTTAATAACATGTCTGGCTTCTGACTTTTCCCATTCTCTCAGGTTGCTTCCTGCTCAGCCATTGTGCATATCAATTAAAGGAAAGCCTTTGCTGTACTTTGACAAGTTGGATGAGTAGTATCATCTGTCCTGTCACCTACCATCCTATTATAGCTATTTCACATGATAAATGAGATAGGTTATAGGAAAGTACTTTAAAAGCCACAAAACACCATTTGGGTATATGCTATTTTCTGACAGGCAATATGGTGAATGTTAAAAAGTTGTTAAAAAACAAACCTAGATTTGAATATTGCTAGGTTTGCCACTTTGGTAATTACCTGACCTCTCTAAACTTCAGATGTCTCAAGGGCAGATGAATGTAGTAGTTCCTAACATATAGTGAAAATTGAATGTGTCAGAAATTATGTATAAAGCATTCAGTTTAATCCTGATCATAGTCTTTAACACAGCAAGTAATCATTTCAATAGATGTAACTATCATATCAGTGTAATCATATTATTGTCTTAGCAAGACATTAATAAGCACAATTTCTTCCAAGAAATTGCAAAAACCAGACTGAGAGACTACTCTGTACTCATCCTGTGATCATGGCAGATACTGGTCATCATGATTGGTCCCTTCCTGCTGAACCAAGAACCCTCTACTGACTAGAATGGTAAATTAGATTATTTGCCACATTTCTTTCAAGAGCATTTTCATAGACTTCACTATGATAGGTAGAATGATAGGAACAAAATGGTGGGATAGGAAGACTTTGCTCTCCTCCTTTCCTATAGAATCTGACTTAGAAACAATACACACAGATCAAAAGCTTTCTATAGTGGAAATCCAAATTCTAGTTAAAAGGTTTCAGAGTCCCAGGTAAGTGAAAACTGCCATCAGTCATTCTGAAAAAGGTAAGCAGAGAAATTTCACTTTACTATATCAGGTCTTACTCCAACCTGGCACAACTCAGTATTCAGAGAGCTTACCTCTCTCTCCATGATACTTCCCTTGGGGGAAAAGAGGAGAATGTGACACCAGTACCCCAGGGGGTTCAGTTCACAGTGGGAATTTCTATCAATAGTTCATTTCATCCAGAGAGCTGACAGAACTGTATACCTTGGACGCCTGGGGACATCAAAGAACAAAGACAGGAGAGTCAGTTTGCTACAGCTGACCTAGCTCTGAGACTAGTAGCAGACAGAACCTGAGACAACTCCTAAGTGGGAGGGAAATGAATGGAGGATGCTCCAATATCCCAACCTGTGGTAAAACAGTTAAATCCAAAGGTTATTATTAGCACTTCAGAAAAAAAAAATATGGTGAATTAGTAATATATACACACATATCTGCAGAAGATAAAAATCTTAGATGTTTGAGAGACTTCTAGAACTACTACCCTGCAATGTGGAACAGCCATTCCCTGTTGAAGCCTGTCTATACAGACAGGAGTAGGGGTGTCTTCTATTGTACAAATACTAATGAAAATAAAAGAATCATGGAGAAAAGACCCAATCAAAGAATAAAACTAAATCTCTACAAACTGACCCAAATGGAATGGAGATTTATGTATTAAATGAAATAATTGTCATCTCAAATTCAATGAGTTACAAAAGAACATGGATAGACAACTGAAAAATAGCAGGAAAGAAATACAAGAACAGAATGAAAAAAAGCAAACAATAGAAACTTTAAAAAAAGAACCAAACAAATACTAGATTTGAAAAATATAGAACTCAGCTGAAAAATTCACTAGAGGAGCACAGCATCAGAAATAATCAAGCAGAAAAAGTAGTCAGTAAAAACAAAGGCAAGTCATTTGTTATCCAGTCAGAAGAGCAGATAGAAAACTGAATGGAAAAGAGTGAAGAAAGCCTTAGGGACTTACAGGACTTAAAGCAACATGAAAGTATAAAACTCTAGTAAAGGTAAATATACAGACAAAACACTGCAGTAGTGTAACAGTTCTTTAATTGTAGTATAAATTCAAAGAACTAAAATGTTAACTATAACTGCAAAAATGTTTGTGGTATATAATATACCTCAATATAAATCTGACAGCAATAATATAAGATGTTTTAAGGGAGAAAATAAGAGTTTATGTGATTGAAGTTATAATCAACTTGAAAGGCTTATAACTAATGTTACATAAATCCCAAGTAACTACAAAGAAAATACCTACAGAAGAAAATACAAAAGGAATCAAATCATTTAAGAAAAAAAAATGAATTAAGAAAAAGATGAAGAGTGACAAAGAACTACAAAAACAAACTAATTAATAAAATGGCAATGGTATGTCCTAACCTATTAATAACTACTTTAAATGGAAATTAATTAAACTCAAAATTAAAGGATATATATTGATTGAATGAATACAAACCTAGGTCCAATTATATGACAGCTAATCACTTTAGGATTTAAGAACACACAAAGGCTGAAAATGAGAGTACAGAAAAATGATTTAATGCAAATGGTATCAAAAAAAAAAAAAGAAAGAAAAGGAAGAAGTAGTGCTGGATTTGGGCCCCAAGAAACCTCTGTGAGGTTCAAAGGTGAGCCGGGAAACCTGGTTGAAACAGGCCTGACCCTGCTGCCACTGCACTTTGAATTGAGAGTGGGGATCCAAACCTAGGTGGGTCTGAACAGATAGAGAGCATGTGGCTGGGTGCCTTAGTCAGAAGCCAAGAAGTGCCAGATCAGGGCCCCCAGGAACCTTGTGGTGCAAACAGAGGGGAAAAACCAACTTGGCAGTGAGGGGACACTAGGATTAAATTCTTCGGTAAAGGCCACCAATAGGAGATAAATTCCATTATCTTCCCAGCAAGATCCAGTTGGTTTAGACAGAGTTGGTGACTCAACAGAAGCAGGGGGGGAACTAAGAGAAACAAAGAAAGGGAGAAAAGGGAGATCAGCCAAAGTTACATGAAAGCAAGCAGTGTGATGCCCACACCTGAGGCTAGAAGACTACAGCCAGAGCCCAAGTAGGGTAACATCTACTGTAGAAACTGCAGCCTCCAGCCATATAGGCTGGACCCTGAGCATTGCAATACCTACCTGCATATCTCTGAGGCCCAGCAGCCATCAGCCAAAACAACCAAAGCCTAAGCAGATCAACAGTCCCCACTCCCCTGGCCATACAGCTCCCAGCCTTAACATCCAGAGCTCAAAAAGGACAACACCCACAACCAAAGCCTTGCAACCCACAGCCACAGTTGGAAGCTAGGGACCCCACCACCCAATCCTGGAAACAGAGGAAATACAAATAGTCGGGGCCATCAGGGACAGAACTCACCTACATAACCACAACATCAGTACCTCCATAGGGTTTCAACACAGAGTGCGGGACATGACCTGACTACTTGTTTCTGATATCCAAGAATGAACACCCTGAAGAGATGCCTGCCAATACCAGCAACACAGTGTCCCAGTGAATAGAACAAATTAGAAAACAGACAGGGAGAAGAAAAAATATAAACAACCAACTAAGCCCTCAGGGGAAAGTAGTACACAAAATGAAAAACACAAGAACCCAACAAAAATGATATGGAAGAACTCCTCTGCCTACCAGAAAGAGAATTTAAGATCATCATGATTAATACACCTGAAAGAACACAAAAAGAAAGAGGATGATATGACAGAAATAATTAAGAGTGAATTAATATAATTAAGAATGAAGAATGAAAATGGGTCCCTAAAGAAGGAAATAAAATAAACGCAGGAAACTAAAATAGAGAGACAATTCTAATGCCGGGAAAAGCAATGAAAACAATGGATGAAATGGAAGAATGAATTAGTACTCTCAAAAATACAAAATAAAAAGAATCAAAACAGAAAAGGAAAGAGAAGTGCAAAGGAAAAAGAATGAAGAAACACTTTGAGAACTCTTGACACCATAAAGAAAGGAAATATAAGAATTATAGGAATCCCAGAGTGGGAGGAGAAAGACAAAGGAAATGAAAACTTATCAAGAGTTAATCAAAGAATTTTCCAAGCTTAAAAAAAGAAATGAAAATAGAAATACAATAAACAAGACAAACACCAAATTTCTATAATGGAAAGAGAACTACAGCTAGACACCTACTAGTAAATCTCCCAAGAATCCAAGACAAGGAGAGAATAATGAAGCACAAAAGGGGAAAAAAAAAAAAAAAAAAAAAAAACCAGATAATTTAAAAAAAACCAATCAGGCAAAAATCANGTTAAAAAAAAAAAAAAAAAAAAAAAACCAGATAATTTAAAAAAAACCAATCAGGCTAAAATCAGATTTCTCTGAAGAAACACTATGGACAAGGAGAGAATGGAGGGACATATTCAAAAAACTTTAAAACAAATGCCAACCAAGAACACTTTATCCTGCAAAGTTTTCCTTCATATATAAGGGAAAAAAATATGGAATTTCTCAGAGAAACAAAGTCCAGAAATTCAGCATGATCAAACCTCCACTCCAAAAAATGCTACAAGTACTGAAACCAAAATCAACAGAAGAATGAATGAGAGGAACAGTATAAGGCAAAGGAAAACAAGTCACAAAAGACAAGATGGCAAATACAGATGCCAGTGTAACAATTTTAACTCTAAATGTAAATGGACTCAGCAATAAGACATGGAGTAGCAGATTAAAAATCAAAATCCAACCTTCTGCTCTCTCCAGAAAACACATCTAAACACAAAAGATAAACATAGACTGAAAATAAAAGGTTGGAAAACAATCCTACAAGCTAATGGATGATAAAAGAAAGCAGGAACAGCTATACTTATAGCAGATGAAACAGACTTTAAAAAGGTAAAAAGAGACAAAGATGGACACACTACACATTATGGTTAAGTAGAAAGTACATCAAGAAGGCATAACACTCATCAACATATATCACCAAATGAAGGAGCAACAAAATATGTCAGACAATTATTATCAGCAGTGAAAACAAACATTAGAGAATATGCATATACAGTAGGAGATTTCAACACCCCACTCTCACCAATGGACAGATCAACAAGACCAAAAATAAAGATTCTAGAGAGTCCTAAATAAAGACCTAAACCTCATGAGCTTAACAGATCTATAGGACACTGTACCCCCCCCCCAAAAAAAAAAAAATTGGAGTACACATTCTTCTTAAGTGCTCATGGATCATTCTTCAGAATTGACCATACACTGGATCACAAGACTAACATCAACAGATACAATAAGATCAAAATCATTCCAACTATATTCTCTGATCATAAAGGCATCAAACTAGGGATAAATCATAAAAACAAGAAACCCACCCACTTTATTGAGATTGAAACCTACACTACTAGAAGACCAATAGATTAATGGAGGCAATCAGAGGAAATTAAAAAAATACTTTGAACTGAATGACAATAAAGAGACCACATTCCAGAATGTATGGAACACAGCAAAATCAGTAATAAAAGGGAGGTTCATAGCAATTCAGTCCCACATCAATAAGCAAGAACTCAGAAACAACGTAATCTCCCATCTCAATGAACTAGAAAAAAAAGAAACCAAATTGGTTATTTGAAAAAATAAACAAAATAGACAAACCTCTAGCGAGACTTACAAAGAAAAAAAGAGAAAACACAAATAAATGGGAACACAAAGAGAAATCACAACAGACACAGTAGAAGTCAAAATAATCAAAATATTATGATCAATTATATGCTAACAAGCTCAACAATCTAGAAAAGATAGAATGATATAACTATCCAAAGCTAGACAAAGACAAAATAGATCAATCCAATTACAAGTAGTGAAATCGTAGTGGTAATCAAAACACTCCCCAAAAACAAAAGGCCAGGACCAGATGGTGTCACAAATGAATTCTACCAAATGTTCAGAAATGAACTAGTATTTATTCTACATAAACTCTTTCAAAAAACTGAGAAAGAAGGAATACTACCAAATACATTCTATGAAGCTAAAGCTAACATTACACTTATACCATAACCAAACAAAGACAATACAAAAAAAAAAAAAAAAAAAGAGAACTACAGGCCAATCTCTCTAATGAACACTGATGCAAAAATCCTCAAAACCCTTGCCAACAGAATCCAACAATGCATCAAAAGGCTAATACACCACAATCAAGTGGGATTTATTCCAGGGACACAAGGATGATTCAACATCTGAAAATGAATCAGTGTAATCCAACACAACAAAAGAACAAAACCACATGATCATATCAATAGACACAAAGAAGGCATTTGACAAAGTTCAATATCCATTCATGATGAAGACCCTCAAAATCCTGGGAATAGAAGGATCATACCTCAACATGATAAAAGCTTTATATGACAAACACACAGCAAATATTATTCTCAATGGTGAAAAACTGAAAGCATTTCCTCTAAGATCAGGAAAAGATAAGGATGTCCACTTACCACTACTATTCAATAAAATACTGGAAGTCCTAGCCAGAGCAATAAGACAGGAAAAAGACATACAAGGAATCCAAATAGGGAAAGAAGTAAAACTACCACTATTTACAGATGATAAGGTAATATACTTGGGAAACCCTAAAAGCTCTACAGAAACTCTAATTAAAACACTCAACCAGTTTAGCGAAGTTGCAGGATACAAAAATTAATGCACAAAACTCAGTAGCATTTATATACCTACAACCAACCTGAAGAAGAAATCAAGAAAACTATCCCTTTTACAATTGAAACAAAAACAAATCAAATATTTGGAATAAACCTAACAAAAGAAGTGAAAGACCTATTTAGAGAAAACTATACAACATTGTTAAAAGAAATAGAAGACACAAATAAGTGGAAAAACATCTGCTGTTCATGGATTTGAAGAACCAACATTATCAAAATGGCAATCTACCAAAAGCAATTTACAGATTCAGTGCTATTCCAATAAAAATCTCAATGACATTCTTCAAGGAAATAGAACAAATATTGATGAAATTCATATGGAGCCACAAAAATCCTCAATTAGCCGAAGCTCTCCTGACTGAAAGGAAGAGGAATATAAGTATGACACTTCCAGACTTCAAACATTACAAAGCCATAATTAAAACAGGATGATACTGGAACAAAGACTGACACATGGACCAATGGAATTGAATAGAAAGCCCAGAAGTAAAACCACACATTTATGGACACCTGATCTTTGACAATAGAGCAAAGGAATATGCAATGGAACAAGGACAGCTTACTCAAGAAATGGTGCTGGGAAAACTGGACCACCACATGCAAAAAAAAAATGAAACTAGACCACTATCTCACACCATGTACAAAAATCAACTCAAAATGGATAAAAGAACTGAACATAAGACCTGAAACCATAAAATATATAGAAGAAAACACATGTAAAACTTTACAAGACATACATCTCAATAACATATTTAAGGAAGCATCTCCCAAAGCAAAGAAAAAGAAAGAGAAGATAAACAGCTGGGGCTACATCAAATTAAAAAGCTTCTACACAGGGTCTCCCTGGTGGTGCAGTGGTTTAAGCAATGCACTATGAAGCAAACCACAGCCACTGCAGCACAAGTTTGATCCCTGCTGCCGGCCAAGGAGGGAACCCACATGGCTGGGCAGACCTCTCCTGCTGTGCCTGCTGCTCCCCTCAGCAGTGTACTTCCGTTGATCTTCCTGTTCTGCTCCCGCTCTCTATGGTGAATCCTCTCATCCCCCTACACCTCTGGCCTGTACCCCAGGGCTTGTATGCATAAATAAATAAATCTTAAGAAAAAAAAGTTTCTGCACAGCAAAAGAAACATTAACCAAAACAAGACACCCCACTGATTGAGAAAAAAAAATTTGCACATCACACAACTGCTAAGGGACTGATCACAAAGATATACCAAGAACGCATAAGACTCAAGAAAAATAAAATAAACAACCCAGTCAAAAAATGGGCAGAAGAACTTAAAAGACACCTCTCCAAAAAGGAAATGCGAATGGCCAACACACACATGAGAAAATGTTCAACAACCCTCATAATCCGGGGAAACGCAAATTAAAACCACAATGAGTTACCACCTTACACCAGTAAGAATGATGCACATATTAAAAAAAACTAGCAACAACAAATGCTGGCAGGATGTGGAGAAAAAGGAACTCTACTATACTGCTGGTGGGAATGCATATTAATCTAATCACTATGGAAAGCCCTATAGAGGCCCCTCAGTCTGCTAAAAATGGAACTACCATATGACCCAGCAATCCCACTCCTAGGGATCTATCTAAAGGACACAAACAGATTCAAAAGAATGCTTGCATCCCTATGTTTATTGCAGCACTATTTACAATAGTTAACACCTGGAAACAATCCAAACACCCAAAAATAGATTGGATCAAGAAGATGTGGTACATATACACAATGGAATACTATTCAGCAATCAAAAAAGATAAACTAAACTAGAGTCATTTGTAGAAACATGGATGGAGCCAGAAGGGATTATGCTCAGCAAAATAAGTCAGAAGGCAAAAGAAAACTGTCAGATGGTTTCACTTTTAGGAGGAATATAAAGGAACCAAATAAGGAACCAAGAAAAAGAAAAACAATAGAAAAAAAAAATCACACACAACAAAAAGACAAGGACAAATCAAAAACACTTTGTGGTGGGGGAGGGAATAGGATGAGGGCAAAAAGAGCACAAGGGACTGAGGTGATGGTGCACTGGTGAAATGGTTGTGGATTTCCATGGGGACCACAACTGATGTCAAATATATATAAAGAAAGAAAAAAAATTTAAAAAAGAGCAGTGGGGACTAACTTTTGTCAGACAAAATAGACAGTAAATGAAACCTTTTAAGAGATAAAAGAGGTGAGTATATGATAACAAACCCCCAATTTATCAGAAAAATAAGGTATGTCTCATATGTTAATCCAAATTTGAATTACTTAAATATATATCGACAGAACAGAAAGGAACATTATATGTTAATACAACACCAGAATACTTCAGTATCCCAATTTCAGTATGAAGAGAACATCTACTTAGAAAATTAATCAGGAAGCAAGACTTGAACGTCACTATAGACTAAATGAACCTAACAGACATGCAGAACATTCTACCCACTAACAAGAAAACACATTCTTTTCACATGTGCATAGAATATTCTCCAGAATAGTGCATGTTACTTCACAAAATAAGTTTAAACAAATTTAAGAAGGTTCAAATATCAAGTACCTATTCAAACTACAATATGACAACACTGGAAAAACAAATCACAAATGCATAGAAAATGAACACATTCTGAATATCCAACAGGTAAAACTAGATATCCAAAGGGAAATTAGAAAATATATCCTGGCAAATGAAACAAAATAGATGACATATTAAGACTTACTAGATGGGTACAAAGTAGTAGAAAGGGGGTAAGGATTATAACAGTAATTGTCAATGTGTAAAAAGAAAGAGAAACAGAAGACATGACATATCAAGACTTATGGGATGCAGCAAAGTAGTACTAAGGGGGGAGGGATTATAACAGTAATTGCCAACATTTAAAATGAAAGAATGGTCTCAAATTTAACTTTAAAATGCAAGGAAATAGAGGAAGACAAAACTAAATACAAAGAAAAAAGATGGATCTACAAAGAGATTTGGGAGAAAAATAGAATAGAAAAAAAATTAAAAAAAAAAAAAACAATTTTGAAGAGAAGCAAAATTAACATTTAAGACCAAGAAAAAATAAGACTCAGATAAGTAAAATCAGGTAAGAAATGAGATAACTGATGGCACAGAGATAAAGGAGATAAAATACATAATCTACCAAGATAAAATTCATGAAAAAATTAGTAATATGAACAGCTCTATAATAAGGAGATTGACTAAATAAGAAACCTCTCTAAAACAAAGCAGCCCAGGACTAGAGTGTATCCATGGTAAATTCTACAGTTTAAAGTAGAATTAATGCTAATCCAGTTAACTCTTGCAAAAAATTTAAAGCAGGAACACTACCAATTTTATTTTTGAAGATAGCACTATCCTAACACCTAGATAATAAAACCACACAATAAAAGGATGGACAACAATGGAAGAATGTCCCTGGGTCAAATGCAAAAATCTTCAGCATATTAACAGTAAACTGAAGTTAATAGCACATTAAGTGGATAATACAAATGGTATTTATCCCTTGATTGTAGGAATATTTTAATAATAAAAAAATGTACTACAACAAATTATCATAATGAAAATCTCATGATCATTTCATATATACAAAGAGGCACCTGATAAAATTCAACACTATTATATGATAAATATTTAACAGAAGGAAGTTACCTCAGCATATTTAAGATCATATTAAAACCCCCCAGCTAATTACTTACTCAACAGTGAAAACCTGAAATCTTCCTCTAACAGAGGTCTCGACAAGGTTGCCTATTCTTACCACTTACATTCAACATAGTTCTTAAAGCACTAGCCAAAACAGTTAGGTTTAAAAATAAAAAAAAAGATAAATGCATCCAGAAATGAGTATGTTAACAGTTCAGAGACGGCATAATCTTTTATTTAAAAAATCCTACATTTTCCACAAAACAAAAATGACAAAATTAATAAATTCAGCAAAGTGATAGATTATTAAAATCAAACTATCTAAAAGGAGAATTAAAACAATTTCATTTACAATATCAGAAAATATTTATAAACTTATCCAAGTGAAAGATTTATATGCTGAAAATTTTGATATTGATGAAATAAATTATAGGAGACAAATATATTCATGGATTAGCAGACTAGATATTATTAAAATACTCATACTACTTGAAAAGTGCTATTATCAGTGTGATTTATATCAATCTAAATGACATGTTTTTACTGAAATAGAAATCTCAAAGTTCGTATAGAACCACAAAGCATTCTGAACAGCCAAAATAATTTTGAAAAAGAACACAGAGCATTATGCTTCCTGGTTTACAAATATATTACAAGGCTACAGAAATCAAACCAATATAGATTTGGAATAAACACAGACCAATGAAGCAAAATAGATGACAAAGAAATAAGCTGATATGTATGTAATTGAAGAACCTAAAAGGTGCTAAAATTACACAAACAAATGGTGTTGGGATAACTCAATAGTCAAAGCAAAATAATGAAAATAGATTCTATCTTACAGTATATACAGGAATCAAGCCAAAGTGAACTGAATATTTAAATTGCAAGACATAAAATTATAACACTCTTAGAAGAAATCACAGTGGAAAAGTTTCATATTATTGGTCTTGCTAATAATTTCTTGGAGAGACACCAGAAGCATAGACAAGTAAAATAAACAATTGGATTACAAACTAAAAAGATCCAACACAGCAAGGGAAACAATCAAAATGAAATGACATCCTACAGAATGGAAAAACATTTTAAATCGTATCTGTAACAAGTGGTTATAATTCAAAATATGTAAAGTCTGCGACAAAACATAAAATCAAATAATTATAAAATTGCAAAAGACTTGTATAAACATTTCTCTAGAGAACATACAGATTATCAGGGATTGAATAAAAAAATTTCAACTTCAATAATTAGAAAAATGCAAAACTACAGTATCATTTTATACCTTTTAGAATGTCCAGACACACCCAGACCAACAGACAGAGACACACACACATGCACACGCGCAAGCAAAGGCAAGTATTGATGAGGATTTGGGGAAACTGGAACCTTACACTAGTATTACTGTGATTATAAAATTGTATAACCACTATGGAAAGCAGTATGGAGGTCTTTAAAAATTAAGAAAAAAATTCAAATGATCCAGGAATCTTACTTCTGGTTATATATTCAAAAGAGTTGATTAAAATCAGGGTATCAAAGAGATATAGGGTTCCTCATATTACAGTGTTAATCATAAAAGCCATGACATGGAAACAACCTAAATGTTCATAAAATATGAATAGATGAACGGAACATGGTATATACATAAAACTGGATATTTTCAGTCTTTAATAAAAGGACCCTATTTGTAACACATAAATTTGGAAAATGTTACTAAGTGAAATAAGCCAGTCACAGAAGCCATACTGCTTGATTCCACATATCAAAGGTGTCTGTAAGAGTCAAATTCATTAAAACAGCAGAATGAAGATTCCCAGTGGGTGGGAGGGAAGTAGGGAGTTATTATACATGTACCATGCAGTATAATGTTTCATTTTGCAAGATGAGTTGGCTCTCGAGAACTGCTGTGAGCATCATGTCTGTATTTTGCACTCAGTTTTTTTTTTTTTTTTTCCAGGTAAAATTAAGCTGTATTCTTACTACAGTAAAAATACACAATACACTTCAATTGGTCAGGAAGCTAATAAATGCTAATAAAATTAGCCAATTGTTTAAAATGCAATTTTTAAGACTCCCTATTTCTCAAATTATCTTGAGGATATATTTTTAAAACCAGAAGTGAAGGTTCTACCTTTAGCTGTGACAAAGTGAAGAGTTTAAAAATCGTTTAATTCTTTTACATGCATACAAATACTGTTTCAGACATTGAGATGCTACAGAATTGTACATAATACATCTAAAGTCATACAGTAATTATTAGGATGAGACACATGAGCCTCATAGCCAGTAAATCACAAAATCACCAAGAATCCATAGAACCTGAGGAATCCCATGTGCAGAGGAATCCTTAGCAAGACCTCAAAACCCAGCTGGAATCTAACTTTCTTGCCTGCAGCTTTTGCTACATTTTTCTACTTTTCACCCTCCTTTCAGTATTCCCTCATTTTAAAAACAATTTATGAAACACTTTTACTAACCATGATTGGAGCACAATCTAATGAAAAGATTCATAGTCTAATGGTTATAATACAGAGAAATGCCATAAATATAGCCAGCCTTGTTAAAAAGTATTCTAAAAGAATTCAGTCAGAAAGGGTCAGTTCAACTTGTCAGATCAAAAATAGATTCATATATAAAGCGGTGTCAGAGCTGAACTTAGAAGAGTCAGAGGGTATGTGGGAAATGGGGTAAGAATTAAGAAATAACCTCACTAGGCTTCTTGAATTTACTTACACAAGAGAACTGTAGGAAATAAAACTGTCTAAACATTGAGCACATTTCTAAACTTTAGGCCTAGAGATTGGATTTGTGGTTGTAGATGACTTTATGTTGAGCATTTCAGACTCACCTCCAGGATGAAAACAAAATCCAACGATTTGGGGTTTGGGTACAAGTGGAGACAGCTCTCTCCCAAGAAGTTCCTTTCAAGCAGCAGTTCCCTCAAGAACTGCTCCACTCAGTTATAAAGGCTGGTTCCCTCCACCCACAATCAGGATAGCCCGAGAAACACTCAGATGTTGTGAATGTACTGCAATCCAAAGCCTGCCTTCCCGTCCGGTGTTAACCTAGGTTGGCTTCCTAATAAACATAACAAACACTAGGAATCCCAGCCAGCTTTCTTGGAAATCTGGCTTTCAACAGTAGCAGTAGATAGAAGCCAGAGGATTACAGAATGTTTTGCAAATAAAAAGTTCATTAGAAAGCTCAGCGCAACTGTTTGTCTTTCAAGATGACTGATAGGATTCAAGTTTTTGTTTTGCTCCTTTCCAAGTACCACTGAAATATCAAAGGAACAATCACGTAACAGCAAAATAAAAAAAGTAGGAACCTAGGTGAGAAAAAGGCTTTTTCTATACAATTCTGCAAAACAAAGAAAATGATGACAAGTAAAGCAAAAGGTATTCTCAGGTAAAACTGGAGGCACTACTTAGGGAAGGAGGCAGATTAAAATAAGATGTACATGGGAAATTCTTCCTCAATTTCACCATGTGATTTAAATGATACAACTAAAGCTGAAACTAAAGCTGATAGAGGGAAAAAGATAGAGCTTTGTGTCTGTAAGCTAAACCTTCATCTTTTATAGAAGAGCAGCAAGAGCTACTATGTTGACAATTTAGAAAATATTATTTAACTGTGTACTCACCATAGATGAGCTATATCCAAATAAACATGGCTAAGATTGAGAAATTGAACTAAGAACAGGACATAAACAGCTATCTTTTGTCATAAGCACCTCTGAACTACTTTGTATTATTTTTATCATGTGCTTACATTCCTAAAATAATATTTATAATGGCAGGAAAATTAATCCCATAACAACTGTAAATCCAATAGAACAGGTAAGTGGGGAAAGGATGAAAATTGTTTATAGAATTGAGATAGCACTAAAAGTTCAATCAAGTCATTAAGATGGCAGTAGGGATGAGCAGTACCCTTAGCTCTACTTAGGATACTGTGACTAAGAAAACAGGCATGGGATGAAAATAGTGATCAGTGAGAGTAGCTGGTTTGAAGTATCAGTATAAACATTTCTAGGTTTAGATGCATGCAGAAAAAGATAAAATATGATCAGCAGCAGGCACTGGTAATATAGACTGAAGGAAAATAGTTACATGTAGATATTATAATGTCACTTTAAGGGGAAAAGATCTTGAAATAGTAATCTTTATGCTTTCTATATCCTAATCCTTTCTTTTCATTTGAAGGGTTAGAGTATCTTGAAAATGTTTAGAATGGTTATTAGTAAAATGCAAAGAGAGAGCAAAACTATTTAAAAATTTTCAAACAGTCCCTTGATGTCAAAAGAGGGCAGAGAGGATGTTAATAGTGATTCCATTGCAAATTTTAGGAAGGGCATGGAGAGGAAAAAAAAAAAAAAATCAGTGTCCCTGTGTGAGACTAAAGTGGAGTCATGTGGGATGTGAATGGTATAGAGAAGATGTGAGGCTGAGGCCATGAAGGGGCCCCAGTATCAAAACAAAACAAAAGTGTAACAAAACATTATCAGCATCACCAAAACACTTAGGGTTTGTGACTTCTGAAGGGATGGTGGCAGCACGGTCTTTGGAAAGTAATGGAATGGGTGTGGGGAAAAACACACTTTTAAACAGCATAATTTAGTGGTTAATCCTAAATGGAAATAGTGTCACTTTATTTTCCAATGTTTATGAGTATGTGTGTGTCTGCTAGGCTTAAAAGGCTGCTGGCTATGTGGTTTGGCCTTTTCAGTATAAAGTCCATTTGACCCAGTCAATCAATTACCTGAACTTAAAGAATACAAACTACTGACCCTGCAAAGGGTCCTCTCAAGTTAAACTAGAGCAAGATGCTTAATTCTCTGATAACAATGAGTAAACAGTAAAGGTCAGGAGGCAGGAACAGGAACACCTGGGGAGCCATCTACTAAAGAGTAAATTTGCATCCCAGAGGCTGATCAAGGGATGCCTTGCTAATGGGCTCTGAACCACCAGTGGGGGTCGGAAGCTTGACTTGGATCTTCAAACGTGGGCCATGAAACTAATGTGGATCCTCAGACTCATCTCCCCAAAGAGCTTAGATAAGCTAAGCATATATTCACTTTCTTCTAACTTTTTTCTCTTTGCTCCCCTGCGCTGCATAATTGACTATAAAATCATTCAGTCAATAAGAATGCCAGGTTTTGGCTTTTCAGCAGCACCCTGCCATGACAACTCCATGATTCCTGTTTCTTTGACAATGTGGTTTTGCCTGATGCAACAAGTATTGTCCTGCGTAGGACTCATATATTAAGTCTGGATGGCAAAGAATTCTTTTTAGGCAAAAACAGCTTCATGTAGTCATAGAAGATGAGGCCTTTAATATCCACAATAGATACTCATTAACACTTGTTGACTTAAAAATTATAAAGGGTAGAAATGGGGAGATGGTGAGCAAAGGGGCCAAATGTCATTTATAAGATGAATGAGGTCTGGGGAAGTAACATACAGTATATCGATTAGACTAACAATGGTACTACATTGTATATTAGAAATTTGCTGAGAATCCATTTTAAATGTGCACATTTTCAGTGTATGTAATGACACATTACTGTACTTTATTGAGGCAATCTGTTCACAGTAGGTATATATATCACAATATCGCATTTTGCAACTTAAAATATCAATTATAATCTCAATAAACTACAGGTACCTTGTAGACTGGAAATGTTCTATTACATTCTTTGAGGATTTTTCAAAAGCCTAAATAGTGTTGCCCTTTTTGAAAAAAAAAAAAAAAAAAGTTACTTAAAAGTTAAGTTTGAATACCTGAAAAAGTATTAGTCTAAAAAGAAATCCCATTCCTTCTCACACTTTCCTGTATATTTTCTTAGATTTCTCTGTAATAAAAAAAAATACTCTTCAAACATAAAATATACCTTAAGAACATTAAACTAGCTCACACTAGTCTCTGAAATATTTCAAAACCTATGTTCATCTTTTTTTTTTATCTTTTAGTATTCACTTCTTTGCCACTTCATTTTTAGACATTAATTTATATATAAAAGCCTGGGGGTCTCCCTGGTGGCACAAGGGATAAAGTCTCAGCACTATGAAGCATTTGCAGCCACTGACCAGGGAGCTGACACACATGACACAGCAGACCTTTCCAGTCTCACCTGCTGCTCCCCTCAGCAGTGTATTTCAGTAGATCCACCTGCTCTGCTCCCCACTCTGTCTCTGGTGAATCCTCTCACCCCCTGCACCTCTGGCCTATATCCCAGCTATTGTATGCATAAATAAACAAACCTTAAATATATGCGCGTGTATATCTGGATAAGATGAATGCATTCAAACCTAAACAGTAAAAAACAAAAACGCTTTCTAGCAAACGGTGACTAAGATATCTTTGACTTCTGACTTCCTGCCTGTGAGGACAGTTATTTTCTCTTTATGTCTATGTGCTGAAAGAGCCATGCAGCCTTTCGGTAAAGCCTGAAACACCACTAGTGACTCCAGACACCTGTTGTTGTGAAGATTTGTCCACCAGAGCTACAATATGTTGACCACGCAGGCAAATCAAAATCTCCTCTGATCAATGTCTTAGCTCCTAATGACATAATTCTGATCTATTCTATCTGCTGACAAATAAGTAGAAAAAGGTACAATTTTTAGACTGATTTGTAGTCTTCCTGCAAAGACATCACCTATGCACTGTAAAGTATAAGTATAAGTTATTTTTTCTTAAAGCAACACATCAGCTGATTTTTATCACCTATCCTATAACTACAAAGTTGATAGTGCCACTAGATTGATCAACCTATTAAAAAATTAATGCATCCTAATAATGTGCCAAGCATTAAAGAATGAGCACAAGAATAGAGAGTTGAGGGACAGGCATTGTGTTATCGGACAGGGAGAGGGGCACTTTAGAATTTTTAAACCTGCTCTCTCTAAATGGGTTTTGTCATCTCTGCCCAGTAACAATTGTGCTCAGCAAAATCTAGACTGGAATGGCAGATCTGGTCTCCAGCTAACGTAGCCTGATTGGCAGTTATATCAGGAAGAGCAGGAACAATAGGAAAAGAACTGAAGTGTTTACAGGTATCATTTTAGGAGCACTTATCTCCTAACAAAATGATATAATTCTGATCTATCTGCTCATAAACAGTTAAAGATACAATTTTTTATTTTTTTACCCTTATTTCTACTGCCCTAGGCCAATTGAGTAATCCTTCCTGTACAAAGGAATCTGGTAAACGTATCCTGTATGTGACTCTGTTTGAATTGGTACCAAGAAAAAAGTTTCAGAACATCTGTATGGCACGTTGGTCTTATCTGAATAGAAAGCACATCTGTTAACTCTTTTATAGCTTAGGAAGTGTTTTTCTCAAGTACATACCCACCTTTTGACCCCCAGTTGAAACCTACCTGCTATTTTCTTTCAATAATTTGGGAGCTCAGAGGAACACTTTGAGATGAATATCTTATAACAAGGTTATGGGCACTGAATTTAGGGTGACTTAAATTTCTATCTCTGCTCCTTACTAAATTTGTGAATTTTAAGTTCCCTCTTCCGTAAAACGTGATGGATGATAATACTGCTAACTAGAAGTAGGATTTTCAGTAATGAAACCATTTATTTAATGTCCTAGTTATTAACCTAAGCTATATGGACACTCAAAATGTTACCTTTGGTACAATTACTATATTAAAATGAAAATGAGGTTTAGAGGAATAAAGACATTTATCTAGGTATGAAACTGGTTTTGCACTCCACCTGGATTTCAAAGTCATTCTTCATTTTAATTTAGCTCCAAAGCTTTTATTTTATATAGTTTAACTTAGAGAATCCTTCCTATTTTTTAAAAATCTAGCCTCTTTTCAAATTATGAATCACTATCTAAAAATTAAGTTCTGACTATGAATAGTCAATAAGGAATAACACACCCTATAATCTTATGTAAAAAATAAAAACAATAATTAACATCCTAGCCTTATGATTAAAAGATTGAAATCATATTATTCAGTAGAAAATATTTAGACTTTACATGTGCTTGATTTTAATTTCCTTAAGGATAAGGTTAATGTATGAGTAGTGTCAATACAGATTATGACATATATTAGGAAGTTTACAAATATTGCAAAATAAATTTGGCCTCAAGATAATACATTAATTTTGATAATCTAATGAGTTCTATGTTTTCCTACACCATCAGATTTATGCTGGACATTAGCAAGATCATTAGTATGGCTATAATTTACTAATTATATTTTTTGTAAAGTAATAATGCCATCAACTTTGAAATATGCTCAGATAAATTATTTTAGCTTTAAAAATTACTGTAGCAAAAGATTTCCAGGAGAATATCTAATGTGGATAGCTATTCAAATTAATAATGAGTAACATTTTTCATAAACTTGGATAGTCATATATTTCCGAAAAAAAGATAAATGTAAGGAAGTAAATATGTAATCATTTGCTCAAGTAGTGATTAGCCTGAAGTGAAAAATAATGTTGCTCCAAGGTAACTAGTACTAAAATTTAGGATTAATGATTGTCCATTTTTCTCTTGCCTCCAGCTTCTGATTATATTCTAATATTATGAGGAACATCAAATGATTCATACAGGATGTTTTTTTTTTTGTCATTTATAGTGATTTTTAACTAATTACATGTATGGTTACTTTAAGGATACTAGCATTGATTTTTAATTTGGAGTAAAATTGTAAAAGCACAAATTCTAAGAGTTATATGCACTCCTATGTTCAGTGCAGTACTATTTACAATAGTCAAGTCATGGAAATAAATGAAATGACCATTGACAGAAAATTGCTTTTGTAATATTACTTACTTATACTAAATATTCAGTTCTATCATCACCTTTCAACACATATAATTACATATAAATATGAATGTAAGACATTGGTCTTTTCCTTTTAAAGCATCCACCAACATCTTTCTTACATAAAACTTCAAAAACTTCACCATGATCTATGAAGCCTTGGATATTCTGACACCTACCTGTCTAGAAAAGTCCAACATATGCCATTCTCTCTTACCTCTCTTATGTCTCTTTTACAGATTTCCTTCAAACATAATTGTCATTACAAAATATTTGCAAATAGTCTTTCCTTTGTTTCAAATAGTCTTCCCTCTTTCTGTCACAACATTTTGGATTATGTAACAACATAGTGCTCTAAAATTATTATTTCCTCAGTAAAATCTGTGAAAATTGCTTAAATTCCATATTTTATCATATAATTTATAGCACCTGATGGTTCTCTTTCATTGTACTTTAAAATTATCAATTTATGGATATGTCTGTATAGTTGTCCGATTAGTACCATTTTTCACTGGGCTTTAGAATCAGTAAAAGAAGACACTATTATTATTTTTCTCATTATTATATCATGAATTTTGTATTATGACAATCATAATGCATATATATAATGATATATGCATTCTTGAATGAATTACTGAATGAATAAATAGGATATAATCAAATATTTTTCAAGTATTTTTCAATTTTTTTATTCCACCCTTTGTCTTTTTCTTTTAAAAATTTATATTTTTTTATTTATGCATAGAAGAACTGGATTGTAGGCCCAGAGGTGCGAAGGGTGAGAGGCTTCACCAAATATCCCAGTTCTAAAATGTGCCATCAAGAAGCCTTGTCTCAACTTACTTTCTTGTGTTCTACCATTTTTATGTGGTGGTATGAGAACCCATACCACAGTAACCCGGATCCATGTATGTGGATACAGATAATACCATATGTATTCTACAAAGCAGAATCAAGTAGCTGATCTAAAATTAGTGCAGCAGATCCAGAGTTGACTTATACAAATATGGAGAAAAAAATTCTCTGTATAAGGTATTTGGTATTCAGGTTGTTTACAATAATAGCCTAATGATAAATTCCAAATATGTAAATATATTAGATAATAAATTAAAATGGGAAACAAGGCCATTTATTGAAATTAAGCAAAAATATGTCAGTTATATGCACTTATATATTCACTTGCAGTTATACTCTTTAAATATAAATACATTTTATCATATATATCATATATTCAATTTAATGATTTCTTGCTATTTAAATAAGTATTCTGATACTCACTGAGAAGGTCTAAAGTTTATAAGATAAAATTTTTGTTGAGTTCTTTAACATTTCAAAATAAAAAAGATCGATCATTTTAACATTATACTGTTTTCCAAATTACAATTATGTTAAGCTTAGCATTACTTTGTTCTTTGTAGCTAAATATATGCACTGGAAGAAGCTGATGACAAAATTTTTGGTTTTATCTTCTACACCATATACTTCCGTTTGGCAAAAAAGCATATCTTGAAACATAAACTAAAGCTAGATTTTATTTCCCCATGTTCCCTCCCAAGACTTGAAAATAATTAGAACAATAAGCTTATGTTCTGTTGCACTCACTGCACTGCTTTAGTGAATTGCTATTACTTTTCATAGGAAAGCAGACTTTACAGTGGCTACCCACAGGGCGTGTGTTTCTGATGAATGGCAAGTGTGGGATGCCTCAGTCATTAAAAACTCCAGGCAGAATCTATTCCTAGAAACACATGCTGATGTTCACAGGCAGTGGTGCATACTAGTCAGGAACAAATAGGAATTATCTCTCCATTTTTTTTAATAGCATACGCATTTCAAACTTTCCAGAAGAGTGTATTTCAAGTAATTGATTTCTAAATGCTATGTCATGTCAGCATCTGATTTTTAGCTTCTTTTCAGTCTTCTTTGAACTCTAAGATACATTAATGACCATTTAATACAGTTTTATAAAATTTTTGAGAACTTCTAAAGTATACTTATGCTGAAAGTCACCCCCAAACAAAGCCTTGTGATTGGCTTTTGGAACTGATATTTTTAAAAGAATTTACAGGTTAATTTTAATATGCATTCAGGTTTCAGGTCCTTGATTTCAGTCTAGTTCCTTACTTTATGAAGGGGAAATTTGACACCTCTCAGAAGTAGGGTGATTTGCCAAAGGTGTTCAAGGAATCCAGTATACCTATTAGTGAGATCCACTTACATTCGTAAGATAGACCTCCTTTTAGCTGGCATCATTTTATTGATAATTACATCCATGTCAGGAAATATCAGTTGAGCTTATTGTTCAAATTCAAAGCCAAATTTCTGTTAATTTTTTTCTTTCTTGGTTTACTTTTTTAGATTTCCCTAAAATATGAACTAATAAATATTATTTAGAAATACTAAGTTCAAAATAAAATTATTTCACATCTAAATATGGAATGTTTTAATGATGTTGTATGTCTTCATTTTTTTCCCATTTAACAAAGCCAGGATAATGCTTTTACATTTATTAATCATACTGTATCCTACATAATAACAGCATTTACAAGCTGCTCTCTTACAACCAGTGTTTTCTATATAATGAAAAACAAAGAGATATAAGTGAAATTACCAGAAAAGCAACAATATTGAAAAGGATACTTTTTTTACAAATGTGAACTATCAATCAAAATTTTGTGATTTTTGAATATGTAGGACTATTTGACAAAAAAAGAATCTGTTTACTTTGAGAGTGTCTGTATGAATATACACTTTCACTGAAAACTAACCTCTTCTAGATTAATAGAACTATAACTGGTGATAAATTAAAGTGCTTTGGAAATATTTCTAGGATATTTTGCTATACATATGATTATATTGATAGAGTTATAAACAAATAAATAAAAATCAGAAAATAACATGTATTTGACCTATGGAAAACTAAGAAAACAAATATCAATTATAAACATTCACAATAAACTCATTTTCAAAATTTCTCTTTTAAAAGGACAACATATAACTCAATATGATGTGATTGTGCATATTAGATGATCATGGATATTTGTATTTTTTACATATCTTATTAATGCAAATATTTCCATGAGAAGGAGTACAGACATTGGCATCACAAAATATTAAATCTCACTATTATATTTATCTGCTCACTGGGGAAAAGCAGTATTTGTGGGTTACCACCAAATGGCTCTTCTTATTAAAGTTGACAAGGTTAGTAACAATATCAGATCTAATGCTACCTAAGTCAGATGACTATAATCCTTAAGAAGTGTCCAAAAGATCACCTCCTTCTCTGCTGCTTCTAAACGTATCTCTGGGAACCAGGCTGTCTCCTGCCTTTTTGCAGCAACAAGGTCATATTTAATGAACAGAAGTTAATTAGGCCCAAATGTATCTCTTTTGGTACAACTGGTGCGATCACAATGAATAGTCTCAGGCTGCCAGGCAGAGGGAGGAGAAATTAGAAGCATATCTCACTAACAATGTCAATCTAGTATTTTTAATGAAAGAAATTCCACTGGGAGCAAAAGTAAAGAAAAATGAAAAGCCTTGAAATGATTTAAGGGGAAAGAAAAATTGCAGAGTGAGAGTGAGAAAACTAAACTGGAAATCGACTATGTAATACAAAAAATGATTACTGAAGGTCACTGACTGGGAATGTTAAATACAGATTCCAAAGCATCACTGATAGCAATTGAAATAGAAACATTTTATTTTCTGAATTAATCATATGTCAGCACAATCTTGACTGAGTCCACTAGTTTTTCTTCTTATTTGCTTATTAATACAATATGTTAAGAAGTCTGTTTTTTGTTTCTTCTAAAAATTAGTCATGTTATTTTTCATTTGAAATATTTCAGATGTTTGCCATAAGAATATATTTATCTACTAGTATGAACTAAATGGAAAGAATGAAGTTGATTTTTTTTTTTTTTGCAGTGAAAGATACAGAATATGTTTATTGCTGTAGATTGGACCATATAGATTACAGTTTTTTACTCAAACTTTGGCAGTTATGACCAATCTGAATTATTGAGACAATGGGGAAGGATGACTGTGATTAAGAATGAATAACAGGGATACACAGAGAAACACCTAAATCATGATATTTAATTCACTAAGAAAGGGACATCAGTATATATCTTAGCAAAAATAATTTTATAAAACAAATCCTGAGAAGATAGCTCTCTTACCACCGAATATCTGTTGACTATAATTTATAGACTTGCAAGTATTTCTCAAGGTGACAAGATTTCTTCTTATTATTTGCAGTCCTCTAGAATTTTTAAAAAGTTACCCTCTCAGCAACCTGGACTCATTTTCACTCTCATTGTTTCTGTGAGATACTTAAGCTAGGAATTCTGTAAGGTCTGGTGTTTTAAATATCCAAAGTAAAAGATACATTAAAAAGCCTACTTTTCGTAGGCTCTAGTGACCTAGAGGTTAAGTCTCATGGTTATCCCCACCCCTGGCCCGAGTTTGAACCCCAGCCAGGGAGTTGACCCACATTGCACAGCAGACCTCCCTTGCTTCGCCTGCTGCTCTCCTTAGAAGTGTATTTCAGTAAATCTGCCTGGTATACTTCCACTCTGTCTCTGGTGATTCTTCTCACCATCTGCACCTCTGACCTACACCCCAGTTCTTCTACCCAAAATAAAAAAGTAAAATAGTCTACTTCTACAAAATGGAATACTACTAAACTATAAAAAGGAAGAAATCTTAGACTGAGATGTAATTATGCTTAGTGAAATAAGTCATATGTAGAAAGACAAACAGTGTATGATTTCTCTTATAAGTGGTATACAGAGAAACAGATGATTATATATATATATATATTATATATAATACCATATTAGCAGGTATCAAAAAGGAAGAGTGAGGGTGGGTAAATCAAGTAAAAGACGTATGATAAAGGATACAAGTGGACACTGAGTGGTGAATTTATTGTTATATTATATATACAGACATATATACACAGAAGTTGTATTTCCAATGATTCAAACCTGAAGTTTATATAATGTACATATCAATAAAAATTCAATTAAAAATAAAAATTAAACTAAGTGTAACTTCAGAAAAAGATAACATACTCAACCAATATTTTCATAAAAATGTAATACTAGTGATTTGAAACATAACATCAAATTAAAAGTCATAATTAACTAGTGATTAATTTTAAGTCCCTTTTAGAATTAACAACTGTCTGAAAGGAAGAACATGGATGAAATGAGAGGGGTAGATTGAACCAGGTAGATCAATGATTATTTTGTTTAAATACTTAAATAAGTGTCTGAAAGAAGATGACTATAAATGTTTTAGATAACTATTTGGAAGAAGAAAGGGATCACATAGTTAATTAAATATCTAGTTGTTTCCTCTATGTTATTAAGTTTAGCAAGAAGAAAATTATAGGATGCAGGAAAATACAAAGTGTAGGAAACATTATTTTCCTAGTATCCTTATTAAAGGCAGGATCAATAATGTTCATTATGTTAGCTTCTATAATTGATAGTTTTCATTTTGATAGCTATCTTTAAATATATTATTACTTAAAATAATTTTTGTGATGTAATTTCCTATTAAATAGTATTTTGAGGTACATTAGCAAAGCATATGATTTGTTCCACTATAATTCCTAGCTTTGTATATTTTAAAACCACCTCATGCTATGATTAAGTAAAAACCAAAGAAAATTGTTATCCTATATGAAGAAATTTTAAAGTTTCAAATTTGATTTAGAATTGGAATATAGTGAGGACTAATATTAGATACAGGATTGCATTTCTAAATTATAATTGCTTTGCCTCTATTAATGTATATTGGTAAATTTGAGTATATCACTTAATATCTCAGTAAATAATTTCCTCAAATTTAAAGTGAAGAAGTTAAAAATGCCAGTTTTCAGTACAGTACATAAGTGTTGACTACTATATTCTAAGCCTATATAAGATATTCTAAATACCTCATTGTTGCTTTTTTGACTGAGCTTATGTTTCTCTTTTATAGATATAAAATTTTCAGGAAATTCTTACAATATTAAATAAGAAACTTGACTTATGATGTTCTCTGACTCACAAGAAAGTAACATGCTGGATTTCTCAGGAAAAAAAAAAACCCTCAATATCAGTATTATATCAGGAAAGAATATAATTAGTATAAATTTGCTTTGAAAATTAATGTCTGAAGATGTATGATTATTAAAGGGACAGAAACACTCAGGCTGTAAGGGTATGTGATTATTTGATCATTTGTTTCTCTACAAAATAACAGGCTGGCATTTATGTTTCTTAAATCAATCCAATGCCAGTAAGAATTTCTTCATAAATCTAAATAGGGAACCAATTATCAAAGGTATGCTAAGGTTTTCATATAATGTATGTATTTATTTGTTTTCTGTTCATGACACAAGACAATGTAGAATGGTCAAATGTGTCTTTTTGGAGTTTATAACCTGTTTCAAAATAGGTTAATCTATGTTTAAGACTGTGCTTGGCACTTAGGTGAAATGGCACACATTCTATCCTGACAGATAGAAGACATTCAAGGAATATGATTATTTCAATAAAAGATCTCAATAGAGTGATGACAAAAGATATCACTGGTATCATATACAGTATAGACAGTAGATGATAAAATGTAGAGAACACTATAAGCAAAAGTAACAAGATCAGACTTTAGAATTATGCCCAACTGTGATGTTTAAGGATGCACTTGTCTGAATAAGGGATAATAGGGAGAGAATACAGATTAAATGTAGAATGCACTGGCCTAGACAAAATTTTTGAATCATAAAACAAAAGCTGGTAGCATTATGATCCAGGTAACAGTATAGACTGGCTGCTAGCCTGAGTGTCTCTGTCCCTTTAAAAATTAACATATTGAAATCCTAACCAGCAATGTAAAGGTATGAGAAAGATTTTCAGAGATAATGAGGTCATGAGGGCAGAGACCCTCTGCATGAGATAAGTGCTCTTTTTTTTTTTAATTTTTTTTTTTTTTATTCATGCAAGAACTGGGGTACAGGCCAGAAGTGCAGGGGGTGAGAGGATCCACCAGAGACAGAGCAGGGAACAGAACAAGCAGATTTTGACTAAAATGCACTGCTGAGGGGAGCAGCAGGCAAGGCAGGAGAGGTCTGCTGCGCCATGTGGGTCCCCTCCCTGGCCTACAGAAGGGGTCAAACTTGTGCTGCAGTAGTTGCAGTTTGCTTCATAGTGCATTCCCACTACGCCAGCATGGTGGGCCCAGATCAGTGCTCTTAAGAGGGATCCCAATGCACTTTTTCACCCTCTTTCCATTGTGTGATGATGTAGCCTGAGGTAGGACTCCCAGAAGGGAGCCCTCACCAGATCCCCCATGCAAGCACCCTAATCTCCTACTTCCCTCCTCTAGAACTGTGAGACATAAGTCAGTTGTCAATAAATCCCCACAGTCTACGGTATTCTATTAGAGCATCCTGAATAACTAGGAGAAGGTGCATACAGAAGAAGCTATATTACCCCAGGGTAGCCACTCCTAAAAGCAATCTAGGTAAGGGCAGGGATTGTAATGGCTCTGAGTAGGTCATGCTTGTAGGTCCCTGACCTAACTGTCATATAGCACTACCTGTACACCCAGGTGCTCCCAGGCTCTGGATAATCACTATCAGTTACTGTGAAAGTATAGAAAGGCATTCCAGGAAAGCACAGCAAGTACAAAGTTCCTGAGGTAAAAATGATGGCTGTGTTGTTGAATAAATAGTATCAAGTCCAGTATGCTTGGGATAAACTCAAATGGGCTGTCAAGACCAAAGAAGACACTATAGACACATGATAGTGATGACTGAATTAAAGGAGCAGAAAGCTGAATAAGAAATTAAACTTAAGCATGGAACATTCTAGGGAATTTTTTTTTTGAGGGAGTTGATCAACAGAATTTTTTAGTTTTGGATATATTAACAGCAGAATCAAATTCATACATTACTTGCTAAAAGACCCAGGTAGTTAAATCAAAGAAAAACATTATGGAATGAAGATGTGGCTCTTATAAGTTAATGTATGACTAGACTATGCCTTGTTGCTCTATGTAAAAATGTGATTAAAATAGGGAAAAAAAGGCTTTTTCTCTTAAGGGTTTAATTTTTAAAAAAAAAATTGTTTATTTTTATGTATGCATGAAAGAACTGGGGTGTAGGCCAGAGACAAAATGGGGTGCAGAACAGGCAGATCTACTGAAATACACTGCTTAAGGGGAGCAGCAGACAAGACAGGCGAAGTCTGCTGTGCCATGTGGGTCAGCTTCCTGGCTGAAGATCTAATTTGCCTGCAGTGTCTGGGATAGCTTCATAGTGCTACGACTTAACCCTTGATACTACCAGAGAGGCCCAGGTTAACATTTTTACTTTAAATACAGTGTCATAAGAACCTTAAAAGCAATTATTTCTGTTCTGTTGTTTGGCCCTATTTTCATCATTTAACTCTAAAGTAATGAGATCAACCAGTCTTTGTGCATATCCAGGACCCTTTTCCAACACAAACCCCTCAAGTCTCAGGTTTTGGGTGCAAGAATGTCAGTCTGTCTCTGACAAACTCTCCATATTGGCAAACAGAAATGCAGCAGTTTGGAGTTGATTTAGTGGACTTGAGCAAAGAACAGATATATGAAAATGAAAAATTAGAACATTAGAAATACTCTAATTAGAAATGAAGTGTGCAGAGGTAAAAAGAGCCATCCTATGGTCTTTCATCACTTACTGATAATGTGTGTTAGCACCATTTTTGAGTTATAAAGGATTGTTGGTACAGGAAAAAAGATAGAGAACAAAGAAAATCCCTAATTTTATATTTCTCAGGCAGTAATTTGTTTCATCATCTGATTTAAGATTGTGTCATTCATACACAGGAAGTATTGGACATTCTTTAAATTATGTTTAAGATACTGGAAACTATTGCCTGACACATTCTGCTACTTTTGTATCCCTTAAGGTTTTATTGGAGGAAAAAGAAGGTATTTAGTCAGCACTCTAGGGAGAGCTATTTTGAATATAGGAAGACATTAATATATTAAACAGCATGATTAGACATGGCATAAATGTTATTTAGTAAACTCCAATCATAAGTTGATAGAATAAGGACATGCATTAACACAATAAATAATCACATATACACATACAGATGTGCGTGCAAACACATACACACACACACATTTTTTTCTATTTTAAAACTGAAAGTTCAACTCTGTCTGTAACAGGGTGGTCCCAGGAAAAGGGGAAGTTCCAAAATCCTGGTTCCGCCCTAAGTGGGTGGAGCTGAGGAAGAAAAGAAGATTTCTGCAGAGAAGAGAGAAGGAAGGAAGGAAGATGGAGAACAGCAAGGAGACCTGAAGGAGGCACATGGAGCAGAGGGACATGTGAAGAAACTGTGCTTGCTTTTTGGTCTTGGACTGGTTGGAACAGATGTGGGTGAG
>JAGFMF010011791.1:5708133-5758758 GCA_019455555.1 Galemys pyrenaicus | reverse complement strand
AGGTTTTGTATGTTTGTCTTAATGCGGCGGATGGCAGAACCCATTCAGAGAGGGCAGGCTTGGGGGTTCTGGGGTGCTCCTCTCCCTGCCCTGTAACATGTCCATTTCCTTAACATGACTACTAATTTTTGTGAACAATAACCTGTATAGATTTCTTAGTATACAAATTCTAGTTAACTTTAAAAAAAAGAAGTATTATTTATGATATCTTATGTATAATTCAGTATCTGATACATGGTATGTACTTAACATACACAGACACACACATACATATACATATATTAAGATCTATTTTATCTATTTATCCACATGAGAACTGGGCTGTAGGCCAGGTGAGATGTGTGTGAGAGGATTTACCAGAGATAGAATGGGGAGCAGAGCAGGCAGATCTACTGAAATACACTGCTGAGGGGAGGAGAGGAGGAGACAGAAGAGGTCTGCAGTGCCATGTAGGTCACATCCTTGGCCAGGAATGTGGCGATTGCACTTGTGCTGCAATGGCTGTGGATAGCTTCTTATTGCTGAGACTTAACCCCTTGAGCCACCAGGGAGGTCCAACACATATTATTACATGGAGAAATAATATATTTATTAGTTTAAGGCTGTATGGAAGAGATTTGGGAACCAAACACATATTTAACAAAACTAAACTTTTTAAAATATCACACACTTCTAATATATGTTTTGTGGAAAAGGTTATATATGTTTGACTGAGTAAATGTAAAAATAAATTAAGTAAACTTTTATGAATACTATGCATCTCATTTAAAATAAAGTTAATTATATCTACCCTTAGAAAATACTAGAAAAATTATGACTTAATAACTAATTCTAGTCAACAAAACATATTGGAGTCCCTGTTACATGGTTAACTGTTAGTACTGCCCTGTTGGCAGATAATTACTAGGAACACATTCATACAACATACATATTTTGACTTTATAAAGATAACATTACTAATTTTTTTAAAAAAAAATCATATTTTAATGAATTTTTCTAGTAGTTGGAAAATTATAGTGTAATTTCCTTATCACTTTCCTTTGATAATGTACAAATAAAATAAATTTGAAAATAAAATCTGTGCCTATAATGTACTTTCTCCTTCATTTTGATCTGCTTGTAAACAGATTAAATTCAATTCAAGCAGTAACATCTTCCATGAAACACACTTATGGTAGTATCATTTTTCTAGGAATCACTGTTCCCATCGTATTCTCTAATACTTCATATATCCTAAGGATTCTCTGAGCCTCCACTTCTCCATTTGTTAAAAGTTCTTAAGCAAGCATTTACATAAACATTTAATTTAGTATGTACTGGAAAGGAAAAAGGATGGAGAGAAAAAAGTAGTTAGAAGATAATTGTGGTAATTCAGACAAGAAATGACAAAACCTTTCTTATTTTAAAACAGTAGAAATGTGTTCAACAAATACTTAATGACTATCTATGAGCTAAGTGCCACTGAAGGCTTTGTGGATACTCAAGTTAAATACAAACAGAAAGCAAATAAAAAGAAGTATTGCTTTCAGAATGTTTACTTTCCAGTAGAAGTTTCTATATTAAACATGAAACAAGTTAGTAATACAATATGTTACAAATTTTTTTAGGAAACAAAAAGTTGGAAGAGGTCTTGCAATAGTCAAAAGTGTAGTCAAAGACAATAACATTGAAGGAGGTTGGGGAGCAATCTCTTCTCATCCCTGGGGTTTCAGGAATAATAATGTTCTAGGCAGAAAGAAGGTCAAAAAGAACAGACCCACATATTTGGAAAGCATATTGATAGATGGATAACACAGGAAAGAGCTGATAAAGAGATCATTTCAGAGAATTAGGAATGGATAGTTACTTTCAGTCTTGTATCTGCTGATTAAAAGACAAATAAATTCAAGTGTGATGCTCCTGAAAGCTTGAATCAAGACTTAAAGACAGTAGTACAGTTAAAATGTCTGAAAAGTAAAATTTTAATGATGCTTTTTAAAGGGGTGAGGGGATGAGGAGTGACCCCGAAATACTTTGTACTGATAACTAGTTATCTTACTAGCAATGTAAAAGAAAATATATATTTAGACTTCACTTTTAGCTCTTTATATATAACAGCAAAATACAAAACATCACATATACCAGGAAAGTCATTGATCTTCCTCCCATGTTAGAAATAAGAAATATCTAGAAAAATATATGGCAATAAAGTAAATGCAATTCTTTCTGAGAGTATACTGCTTTAAAAGTAACTGAAAATATTGCTGCTACTTTGAAGGGGAAAGCATTAGAACAAATTAGTCCATGTGGGAGGTTTGCTACATAGCAGCTGAAAGTACAGATATTTCAGCTTAAGGTATTTGCTAGGTTCTCCTTCAATAACAAAATAAATGATGAGCTACTTCTCTATGAGGCACTAAAAGAAAGATATCAGAGACATATATATCCTTAAGAGTGACTATTTCAATAAACACTGTGTTTCTCAGGAAAATTGTATACATATAACCACAGATGAAGCACCTACATTATTAGCATGAATTTTTATAAAGAAGGACACATTGAACAAATATCACATGTAATAAGAATCTGTTACTTCCCTACTTAATGCTAGAGACTGTCTATACAATTTGTAGTTGCAATATACAGATATAAATGACCTTTCATTTAACAAGAGTCATGTTTTATATAACATCCTATAGGAAGACATTATATTCCAGTTTAACAAGACGATTCTTTTATGTTAGTCAATAGGTTTAACTTATTAGGCCATGCTTTATAAAATAATAGATCTATTGCATGCCCTGAAGGTCAGTAATTCTCACTCAGTAGGACAAATTGATAGATAATACTGCAAAGCTGAGAGTACTTTCTGGAACATCTTACATCTCATTTTCTGAGATCTAGCTGGCAATAGTACAGTTTTGTGCCACAAAGTAAAAGTATGTTTTAGACATGATGTTAAAATTGATATATGAACACATTTGAAAAATTTTAAAGCAATTCAATTAATAAAACTACTTTTGCTACCATTAAAGCATATTAATGTTAATATTCTTAAAAATGTAATTCATGTAAATGTTATTGGTGCATTGTTAAAAATAAGACTTTAGGATAGTCAGCATTACATCTGTTTTGAAAGGAAAATTTCAAGTGACCATTCCAAAATATTCATTTATCCACATGGACAGTTAATGTGAAAAAAAAAAAATGCCAAGTATATACAGGGGAGAAAGAGAAGATTTTTTTGAACAAATGGTGCTGGGAAAACTGGATGAACATAAGCAGAAAATGAAATTAAATTGCTCTCTACCACAAACAAACAGTAATTCAAAATGGATTAAATACTTGGATGCAAGACCAGGAACATAAAATACATTGACAAAAACGTAGGCAAACATTCCATGATACAGGCTTAAGTGATGTCTTTTAGATTTTTTTCCCACAGCAAGAGAAGCAAAAATAACCATAAGCAATTGGGAGTACATCAAAGTAAAAAGCTGCTTCGCATTCAAAGTGGTGGTAGGTGTGGTATGGTAACTTATGCCAGAGGGTTGTGATCCTATACCTCTGTCGTATACAGTTGGAAACCAATGTTACCTCAATAAAAAATAAAATTAAAATAATATAAAAATGAAATAAATGTCAGTGTTCTCAAGCTTCCTGGTAAGAAAGGAAGAAAGGGAGAAAGGAATGAAAGAGGGAAGGGAATAAGGAAGGGAGGAGAGGAAGGCGGAAAGGAGAGAGGAGGGAGGGGGGGATGGAGGAAGGGAGGGTGGGAGAGAGGAAGAATAAAAACATGAGTCTCCTAGTTTTATAACCAGCTGTCTTTCAACCTACATTTGGTTAGATCCAGGATTCGTATGTAAACTACCATCTTTCAGCAACATAAATTATATCTATTTCCCTATTCTCTTTCAGTAGAACATTTTCTGAAAACCTATCTATACTTTTCCATTTTCCTTATAGATTTAAAGAGCAATTAGAAAAGCAAAACAAAATAAAGCAACAACAAAATTTTGTTACCTGATGCAACCAGCCTTTGATCTTACTATGAAAATTCTACTTTTGGAATTTTGAGAGACATCTTTCGTCTCTCTTTTATTTTTTAAGATTGATTTATTTATGCTTACATGAACTGGGGTACAGGCCAGAGGTGCAGGGGTGCTCCACATATAGACACACCCATCTCCAAGTTTACAGACATGACCACAAGTTATATACTACAAATAGTATTAGATCCAGGTCTGGGGGTGCTTTGTTTATTCTATGTGAAGATGCATTTTTCCTTTTTTTAAAGATTTATTTATTAATGCATACAAGCACTGGAGTACAGGCCAGAGGTGCTGGCAATGAGAGGATCCACCAGAGACAGAGTGGGGAACAGAACAGGCAGACTGACCCAAATACACTGCTGAGGACAGCAGCCGGCAAGGCAGGAGAGGTCTGCCACGCCATGTGGGTCATGTCCCTGGCTGGCGGCAGGGATCAAACTCATGCTGCAGTTGCTGTAGTTTGCTTCATAATGTGTTGTTTAACCCATTGAACCACCAGGAAGACCCCCAAGATATCTTTTTTTTTTTTTTACTTTCCATGTGTGCAGTCTATACAGCATGGAGTTTAATTAATTACTCAAATGCAACATAAAAGACATTAAAATATTTTGAGATGATAAGCCAGTCCAAAAAAAATCTTAAATGGACCATTTTCCTAAAAGTAACTACATGTATTAATAAATGAATATTCATCAAGATATCATATTGAATCATGACTCAAATATGATATGATTCAAATATGATATACAGAGGAAAAAGAAGTGTTTGTTTCTATATCTGATACATGGTGACTCCAAATTTTGATTCCTATTTTGGTAACCAAATATGGAATAGAAGGTGATTTCTTACCTTGAATATTTGTGCCATTCACTTGGATACTGAATTAGTTTGGTAACTTCGTATTGTAATTGAACAATAATAACATTGTCCTGACTGTAATGTAGTCACTATATTATCTAGTAGTACATTAAGATGGGTGCTTTTATTATAAAAGTTAATCAAAGAAAATAAGAAAGAAATCACATACATTTTATTAGTCAAAAATTTGGAAGGGCATTTTTATATTTTAGCTTTAGAGGAACATAATTTGATAACATTTGATATTCCCTATATTTAGGACTTTGTCGTGAAAATTGCCCTATTTTCAATGCACATTAAATGTTCTTTCAGAGAAAACATAAAATATTCCTGGACAAGTTCCCAGGTGCTGTTAAATAAGTCCATTCTGTCTTGTAATTTGTACATTGTTCTCTCACATGATGCTATTTGTGTTACTGATGGGCCTATTCATTCCCGGTTTCAGGCTTTCTGTCTTTGTAAATTCTTCAGATGATCCTACTTGTAATTATCCTTATGCTAAGCCCTTTCAGTATTATTTGAAGAAACTTTTATAAATCACATTACGCCGACACAACAGAATACTGTGTGGGGATTCTATTCTGTTCCATGTCTCAGGGCTCAACTAAATGTTGTAAAGAGGAATTATAAATGTTCTGTAGCCTATATATTCCCATATCCTCCCTCTGATGGTGTTATGAGGGCTCCTGTCTACTGTAGTAACCTTTCTGAAATAACCATATCTTTAGTACCATATTCATCACAGTCTAACTTGTTTTAAATATTGTATATTAACCATTAGAGATCACATGTGAATATCATATACATTTTCCTTTTCAGGAAATCCACGTGTTTAGCAGAGACTAAATTAATGTAACTTGTCTTTTATTATTATTTAATTATTTTGACATCATTTGTATTCCCCAAGGAATTCCCACCACCTTTTCACCCGTGCACCATTACCTCGGTCCCTTGTGTTTTTTCTGCCCTCATCCCCTTCTGCTCTCATCCCCGTCTTTGCCCTCCCTTCCTTACCTTCCCCTCCCCATGGTCCCTTTGGTTTAATCTTTGATCTTTTGATCTTGTTGAGTTTTTGTTTGCTTTTGGTTGTAATTGCCCATTTCCTTGAGCTTCTTTTTGTTGTTGTTGTTCTTTCATATTTCTTCAAATAGTGAAGCCATCCAATATTGTTCTCTTGCTTTCTGACTTGTTTCACTGAGTATAATTCCTTCTAGCGCCATCCATGTTTCTATAAATGGCCCTAGTTTGTCATTTTTGATTGCTGAATGATATTCCATTGTGTATATGTACCACATCTTCTTGATCCTGTCATCTACTTTTGGGCTTTTGGGTTGTTTCCAGGTCTTACCAATTACAAATAGTGCTGCGATAAACATAGGAGTACAGGTGCTCTTTTGGATAGGTGTTAGATTCCTAGGAGCAGGATTACCAGATCATATGGTAGTTCCATTTCTAGTAGACTGAGGAACCTCCATACAGCCTTCCATAAAGGTTGGATTAGCTTGCATTCCCACCAGCAGTGTACTAGGGTTCCTATTTCTCCATATCCTCACCAGCATTTGTTAATTTTTTTTTTTTTTGATGTGTGCCATTCTTACTGGTGTAAGGTGATACCTCATTGTGGTCTTAATTTTCAAATCCCTGATTATGAGGGATCCTGAGCATTTCTCATGTGCCTGTTGGCCATGTGTATGTCCTCTTTGAAGAAGTGTCTTTTAAGTTCTTCTGCCCATTTTTTGATTGGGTTTTTAACTTTATTTTTCTTGAGTCTTATTAGTTCTTTGTATATCTTTGTGATCAGCCCCTTGTCTGTTGTGTGAAGTACAAAGATTTTTTTCCCATTCTGTGAGGCTTCTTTTTGTTTTGTTTGTTTCCTTTGCTGTACAGAGCTTTTTATCTTGATGTAGTCCCATCTGTTTATCTTCTCTCTCATTTTTATTGCTTTGGGGACTGACTGCCTCCTCGAAAGTGCTATTGAGATGTAAGTCTTCCAGAGTTTAACCTATGTTTTCCTCTATATATTTTATAGTTTTGCATCTTACATTTAGGTCTTTTATCCATTTTGAGTTAATTTTTGTACATGGTGTGAGATTGTGGTCCTGTTTCATTTCTTTGCATATGGTGGACTAGTTTTGCCAGCACCATTTATTGAATAAGCTCTCTTTACTCCATTGCAAATTCTTTGCTACTTTGTCAAAGATCAGTTGTCCATAGTTGTGTGGTTTAACTTATGTGCTTTCTATATGGTTCCATTGGTCTGTGTGTCTTTGTTCCAGTACCATGCTGCTTTAATTTCTATATGGTTCCACTGATCTGTGTCTCTTTGTTCCAGTACCATGCTGTTTTAATTACTATTGCTTTATAGTAGAGTTTGAAGTCTGGAAGTGTGATACCTCCATTCTCCTTTTTTTTTAGTAGAGCTTTGGCTAATCTGCTAAAATAATCCATTTTAACAATTACAGGATTTAACCTCAAATATTTAACAATTTAACCTCAAATATTTATGAAATTGAAATTAATGTCTTATTTTCTATATGAAAATTAAAAAAAAACTATTTAGTTTATTCTCCTCTGAAGACCTTTGATCATTTCTTAACATTTTTATACTTTTGATTATCATAGGTATAACACCCTTATCTGTATACAAACTGGAAAAAGCTCATTGTTCATTCTCTTTTCTGTGATGTTACAGGCTAAGTGTATGTGGAGAATCATTAATATTATGTTCATTTCATTTTTCCAATACCCAATAAAAAGATAAAACAAAGGAGGATAAAATGGGTGAAGGGGTTCAATTAAATGTTGTTGGATGGAAATTAAGCTTTTTTGATGAACATGATGAAGCATATACAGATATCAAAATCTGATGTTTTTATAAAACTTAAAAATGCAAAGAAACAGAACATATGAACAGAGAGAACTAAACAAACCTTTAGATTATGAGAGAACAAAATGATGGTCACAAGAGAGGATGAGTGGTAAGCAAATCAGTTAAAGGTAAATATATGGTAAGAGATGGAAACTAGATTTGATGAGGATAATAATGTAGCTTTAATATATTTAAAATTACAATATACATTTGAAATCTATACAATGTCATAAACCAATGTCAATTCAATGTAGTTAAAAATATAATAAAAGATCCTATTCTTAAGCTAATTACACTAGAAAAATACTACTATTTTCAGAGATGGCAGTGATACTTGGTAGTTTCCAGATATAATTAACAATATATTATAAAGATAAGTCTATGTCAACTGGATATATTTTAAAAGCTTGTAAATAATGAAAAAAATTTGAATGCTTTTATTTTTAAGAGTGTAGTGTCTTTAAAATGCTCAAATATATTGCGATTTTCCGATACTGGAAAGTGACAGGAAATATTCCTCAAATTTCTTTAAAATATTCTGAATTTAAGGAACTATTGTTTCAAATGGAAAATAAAGAAATATATAACAATATTTAGTGATATATAAGAAAAGGAGTGAACCCAGAGAAGTTGAGGTATATTAATATATACATATGTATATTTACTTCTGTAGTAGTAGAGTTACGGTAATATTTAGGCTTCTTGAATCCAGTGTTCTGTACTTTTACCTGTGTCTCTTTATTCTTATAAGTTTTTCATTTAACTAAGAGACATACATTGAGAATTGAGTACATATCATGTACCAGGAACTTTGCCAAACACTGGAGATAACTATGTTTTATGAATTTCTTGTTCCTTTGCTCACAAACTTACAATGTGGTGAAGAATGTGGAACAATAAGGAAGTATATTTATTTGTTGATGCCACTGTAAAATAATATCACAATTTAGTTACAAAAAGTAACACAGATTTGTTCTCTTAAGTTTTGTGGTCACACATCCAAAAGCAATCGGCTTCACTGGGTTAACGTAAATGTTTTGAAATCGCTGGTTCCTTTGGAAATTTGAGTGGAGAATCCATTTCTTTGACTTTTTCAACTTCTACCAGTTACATTTCTTCCTTGAAATGAGACTCTTACTCTATCTACAAATATGCATTTTATCTCTTCTTATCACTGTTATCTACTGACTGACTTCTCCTCTTTTCCTCTTATAAGTGTTGTGATTATATCATACTCATAATGAGTAAACACGTCATTGCAATAAAGGAAGACAGTTTCCATAATAAGTAAAAGGTTCTATTATGTGACCCTATTAGAAGGGAAACCTAAAACAGATGCAAAAAATAATCTTTTGTGTTATATAGTTTAGCCCCTTTAAATTGTCTGTCCTGTTTTTTCCTTTACAGAAGATAAGATTGAAACTCATCTGTTGTTTTGGTGTTGCATATCCTTCATAGCTTCAGCTTCTAGTTATCAGACTCTGGATATGTTTCTCAACATTGTGAGTTAATTTTGCTGACTGTTTACTTACAAAACCTGCTACTACCTTTACCTTCAGAATTCTTGTATTCTCTTATGTGCTATTATAGTAAATATAGTCGCTTTATTATATAGTTCAGATTGTATTTGATTCCCAATGTCAAATATTGATGTAGTTGTCTTCTATAACAAGTTTTCCTAGATAGGACGGTGCATTACACTTTCATACTTTATACCATTTACATCTTGAAATCCAGTTCAGCTTGACAAACTGCCGATTTTGTGTAATGCTTGCATTTTTAAATGATATTGTTACTTAATGTAGTTGTCTGCTTTTAAAATTCTAATCTGAATATCAACAGATACATATAGATCATTTAATCCATCATAACAGAAATTCAACCTACTATATATTTATCTTAATGTACTTTCCACCTCATATTATTATTTACATTTGCTTTTGGTCTTCTTAACTGGTATATTTTCTTTTTTCCAGCTCTATTGAGATAAAACTGACATATAGCATTGTAAAAGTTTAAAGCTTCAAAGACATTTGATTTGACACATTTATATACTGCAGAATGATTACTGCCATAGTGTTAGCTAACACCTCAATCATATCACATAACTGCTTTTCTTTTGCAGTGAGAACATTGAAAATTGACTTTCTTAGCAACTTTCAAATATATAATGCTATATTACTAGTTATAATCACCATGTTATATACTAGATCCTCAGAATTTGTTTTATAACTGAGTATTTGTACAATTTGACCAATTTCTCTCCACTTCCTTCACCCAACCCCTGATATTCTATTTGTATAAACCTATTTTTTTTTATTTCACAATTAAGTGAGAGCATATAATGTTTATCTTTCTCTGTCTGGCTTATTTCACTTAATATAGTGTCCTCAAGTTCCATTCATTCATTGCAAATGACAGGATTCCCCTCTTTCTCAAAACTGAATATTATAATGTATATACTATATACATATCTACATTATCCATTTATTTGTTGATGGACACATAGGCTCTTTCCATTTTTGTCTATTGTAAATAAAGCTGCAGTCAATGTGGAAATACAGGTATTTCTTCAAGATCCTGATTTCCTTTCCTTTGTAAGTATACCCAGAATGTTATATATTATTTTGAAACATAGCTCATGATTTATTCATGTCAATAATTCTAAAATGACCTAGTACAGAGATTTAGAAATTGGAGAGGGCCAGTACCGACCAGGGGAATTAATCAAGTGACTGATATATAGGTTTCTTCTCAATTTAAAGTAAGATTTCTTCCAAATGAATTTCAAACAATTACTAACAGCTAAGTAAAGTGAATCAGAAATTGCCAAGGAACACAGAGGAGAAAAATGAACACCAAATTAGATCAGGAATGAAATTAATTAAAAAAATTCAGAGGTTATTATATAGTTGTTAATAATGAATAAGTATTAACAAAATAATCTCTTGAATTAATTTTATTATTGTGTAAGCATCCAGTGCAACATGGCAGAAGACATTGTGGGGGGATGATTTGGAGGATGCATAATGCCAAGTATTCACATATGTCTACAACCAGATTTGAACAAACAAAAAGAGTTATATATGATCAACTTTAATATAGAAGAGCACGTTATCCCACAGGAATAAATGGAGAATAACAACCCAAGTGAGGAACAGGCTGTGTCTACAAAACTCAAAAAGGACTTTAATATGAAAAATGAAGATGAGTGTAGCTATGCTGTCGATTTCCAAGTTTTTGAAGTTCATGTTCACTTAGCAGATGTGCCTAATAGCTCTTTGAGATATGGGGAAAAATTAAGAAGAGAAACTTCTCCCTTGTTCTGTTTTTCCCAAATAACCACAAAGAAATTGATAAAATGGTATTGATAACTAGCAATATTGAATTCTTAGAAAATTTTCTGAGTTGAAAGTTTAGGTGTGCCACATATAACTCTGAAAAAGGAAAACATGAATATAATCAGCAACTTAATCTAACTATGTAGATATTAGATTAGTTGCAGGATATAAGCTGAATTTTTTATATAAGCTGAAATTTTAATATAAGATCAGAGCCAAAAAGAAATGTGATTATATGAAATTGAATGGTTATGACACATAAACTATTGTTTCAAACATGTACACTACGTGTCACATAATTATAAATCTGTTGGCATACCTTTCTGAATATATCAGGAATATATTAGTGAATTTAATGTCCTATTATGGAGTTTCATTCAGTTACCAGAACAAAATTATAAACCTAATTTTATTTTTAATACCTTGTTTAACCACTGTGATCATGACACATATTTCTAATAAACATTTATTTAGTTAGTGATAATTATTGTGTGCTTCTAGAAGTTCACCTACTGCTTAAGTTCAGACTTTGTCTTAATGTACCTGCCAGTTATAAAATTTTATAAAGCATTAGTAGGTATTATAGAGAAAATAGAGCAAGTATCTCTTGCAGATTATGCAAATCTTTTATTTTATTTTTTAAAGATTTATTTTTATTTATGCATACAAGAACTGGGGTACAGACCAGAGATGTGGGGGGTGAGAGGATCCACCAGAGACAGAATGAAGAACAGAACGGGCAGATGGACTAAAATACACTGCTGAGGGGAACAGCAGGCGAGGCAGGAGAGGTCTGCTATGCCATGTGGGTCACCCCCCTGGCTGGCAGCAGGGATCGAACTCATGGTGCAGTGGTTATGGTCTGCCTCATAATGCATTGCTCAACCCATTGTGCCACCAGGGAGACCCAGATTATGAAAATATTTTAAATGTTATTTAAATGAACTTAAAGTTTCTTTCTTATGGGATTACTCTCCTGGGAGTGACACTCTTTGGTTTTGAATATAGTATAGTGCATGGAACTTACAGATTTTAAAAAAATGTTTAAAAAATTCATACATATGTATACATTTTAGTATATGTACTTTATAGTTTTTAAAGTGTTCTAATAGGTAATAGATGGCTTGATAATCAGAGTAAGACTCTTAGAGGGACAAAAACTATAAAGGGGAGAGAAAAAGTTCATTGTCTTAACTTTTTGCATCTGTATAATTAATAGACAAAGGAAAAATGCACAAAATAATTTATTTTAAAATGAGAAAATGTAACAAGAACATAATCATGTTATATCATTATATGAATTGTAATTTATAACCTTACAAGCATAAAGAAATCCAGAAGTTATAAAAGCATGGTTGCCTTCATTCAATTGCTACCCAAATGTATGTGCAAAGAAAGAAGCAAGAAACAAATCCATATCTAGTAAACTGGTGTTAAAAGGAAAATTAAAACCTCATCAAGAAAATAAATGACTTAAAGTACTAGCAAAGATAAATTGACAGACCATAGCTACTAAATAAATCAAGTGGTCTAATATTCATTGGTTGCCAATAGTCACACCAGTGTATATAATTAGTAATTTAGGAAAAAAAAAAAAAAAAAAGAAACACAGCTAAGGAAATTCTGATACAACCAAACAAATTCAGGCTTGATGAAGTATAGTTAGTTGGACTATAAAGAAGAAAACAAATACCTGTAATTCTTTTCTATTAAGAAAACAAAGTTTTAACAATTAAAACTGTGGAAGTTCTAGTACAACTGTGACAAGGAGTCCTCTTGACAGTGGAAAATGTGGCATTTTTTTTTTCCTGCATGATAACCTGATATGTAAAAATTAACCTGAAAAATGTATAAATTTACAAAGGAACATTTTACTGGCATTAAAATCTAAAGGAAACATACCAGGAACTTCAAACAATTGTTAGAAAGAGGGAAGTCCAAAGAAAGGAGGCATTTTTCCCAAAATTGGAAGAAATTTATGATTAAATACTATCTATATAAATTTTGTTTGAGAATAAAGCATAAAGGCCTTAAGCCATGGTGTGAAGTAGTCAGGACCATAGAGAAAACTGAATTATCCTGCATAATCAATTGACAGGAATTTGAGGACAATCGGAAATGAGAGAAATCAAGCAATGCAGCTGATCTTGAAAGAACAACTAGTAAGAGATTATTGGCCAAGAGACAACCAAAGCAATGCCAAGCATTTTATTTTTAAGTATTTTGTACTGATATAATACAAAACTCTTCTACTAACCTGAACTTTCAGTGATTTTTGGCTTGTATATTAATTTTTTGAGTAGTAGTATGCAATCATAATAGTAATAAGAAGTGAGAGAAAAGTTCTTATCTGGGTCAACTTAGGGCAGAAATATAATTCTCTCTCTTTTCTAGGGTATATACTAATGTTATTTTGTCTTCAGAATAGTTGTAATTTCCCATAATGCTTCACAATTTTTCTATAATGCTTTTTCATGAAATTGCATGGCCATTATCCAGTGTGACAAATGGGACTCTTATTAGGCTCTTCTACTTTCCTTATGCATATAGCCTCTAAGTCCTATTCCATAATTTTATATTCTAACACTTTCTCAAATTAATGTTTTTTCAAACTTTTGCTTACTCCTTAATATCCCTATTCTAATTAAATATGTTGTCATACCTGCATGGATTAATGCAATAACTTTCAAAACTGCTTCCATGTATTATTCTCAATCCCATCCTTCATACTATATCTCCAGCTGAGTTTTCTTGGGTCGACATTGACCAGCACACCCTTCTGCTTAGAATCTTTTACCAATTTACCGATTTATTTTAACACTGGGGTAAAGTTTGCTAGCAATTAGTAGGGAGAGTCTATCCAGACACATTTTTTATTTGTCTTTGGGTATTAGGATATATTTAAGGTGAATAATTTAAGAGTGATTATGTGATAATTTGATAAAATTTTGTAATACCAAGTGATACACTTTTAGACTGCTATTTAAGGAGAACTAATATACTCCAAAGAACGGTCAATGAATAAAAGCTAGAAACTGAGAAAAATTTTTACCTGCTAATTTTCTGTGAATCTCCTTCAATTTTGTTTTTCAGATTCAATTAATCTCACTGATTCCTGCTAACAGGAGCTTTGTGGAAAGATGCCCTGGCTCAGAATATAAATCCAACGTTACTTAGAATGACATAAAAGGCAATAATCTTGCCTTTGGCTAAAAACTCAATTATATTTCCTTTTACTCATGACCTTATACTTTATATTTTCATTAATGAAAATGGTTCTAATTATCTGAAAAAAAAAAAAAAAAACATGCAGTTTCTTGAATCTGTGGGCTAGAAAAACTCTTCTTCTGCCCTCTTCCCTTATATGGTTCACTGCTGCTTAAACTCTGCTGTGAAAAATGCTTTTTATTTCTGTAATCCAACAAGTCTGTCCTGAGTCACAGTTGACAAAGGGAGACTTAAAGAGTGGGTAGCACATTTTAGGGACTAGGATTTTAATTTTTAAAATTTTGGTTACTATAAATATGAACATAACTTCAAATAATGACATTTGTCTAGAGACACCTTATGGAATTCAAGTTCTATTGATGATGGAGTCACTCTGGCAACTACCTTAGCTCCCACCCCTTCTCCCTAGTAGTTTCATATTGGATATACTTAGTTTTAAAAATACCCTTAATTTATTAGTAGTAGTCCTTGTTACTTCAACCACTTGGCTTATTTTCAGGCATCAACCCTGATTCAAATAGTTCTATCTTGGGAAGAGAATAGGCAACTTTGTTGCTTAAATTCTTCTGTGAAAGAAAGGTGTGTGAACACCAGTGTTTAAAAGGGAAAGGTGTTTTGGATCCTTCCACTGGAAATAAATGAAATGCTACTGTAGAAAAAAAATGTAATTTGAAATGAAAATAGTGACTCTAATTAATATCACATGGAAGTCAAGTCACTGGAGAGAAAATGAAAGGGTGTTTGACTCCTAAACTCATGTTGAGTATAGGGAAGAAAACCTCTTACACTAAATAGCATTTATTACAATTTGAAATATCATTTCTTATTTTTTTTCTGCTTGTTTGTCATTTCCTATGAGAAAAAAAAAATAAAGTCTTTGAGGGAAGGTATTGTTCTCTCTTCTTAGCTTCTTTATAACCTACAATTATAATAGAGCATTTACTCTATATGTGACCAGTGAGCTCAGGTCTTCAGTGGACAGAAAGCATTGTTTACAAGTCAGTAACTCCTAAAATGATGTGATTTCAAAGCAAAATTAAAACTGGCTAATTTGTGGTAATTACTAAAAAAAGTATAAACATCAGGGTCATATTCTTGGCTTCACAAATAAATCATGTAAACACAATCTGAAGATATTTCATTTTTGATATGTACAGCAAAAATATATGCTTGAACATGTACTTTCTGGAGTTCAGGTAAAATAACATCAATGCATCCAGGAGAAAACCAACATAATATAAATAGGTCAGTAACTATCCTTTAGCTCCAATAACCAAAACTGAACTATGCTTAGTGGAAAAAAATAAACAAAAACAAAGAATTCAAGCAGAGTCTATGTTCAAGTATCTTGGTGTGGGGATGTACAAAATTATAAAGCATAGGAAATATGGTATACTGGCAATTTGAAAGCCAGTGACAGAGGTAGTAATTGAAAATTAGGACTTAGAGTTAGAAAGCAGCAAGTCCATTCCTAGCTATGCCATCAAGTGTCATGTAGTTTAGACAGAACTCTTCAACCTTCATGCCTAGACCACTTTATAATAAAGTTTTTTCTCCCATAAAATATCTCTAATTTACTGTGTTGATGCAATTATTATTACTTTAATTTCAATAGCATTCAAGAGAAGCGAAAGTGGAAGTCTTTGTAGATATGTATCACTTCTTAACAGGAATATTTTCTGGGAAATGAGTCATTAGGTAATTTTGCCATTGTGTAAATGTCACAGTTATATATCTCTTAACCCTTGATTGTGCATATGTTCTATTGCACATCTAGGCTTAATGGTATTGCCTATAGGGACCATCACAGATGTAGCTATAGAGGACCAGGATATTATAAAGTGAGACATGATTGTATAATACTATGAAAGTGTGCTCAAGCTGTAATGATTAGACATTTTGGACACTGAGTTAATTTTGCTACTCTGTGACCATTTTGAGTGCTCTGATACTTTCCATAATTTAAAAAAAATCCTTTCTTTTCATGTATGGTATATTTATTATTCCTTCTCACATTAAAGTTAGTGACATGTAGGCAACATCTGAACATAAGCAGATAGGCTGGTAAGGATTCTATCATATCCTCAAACATCTTATTATAAGATCTTTGTGTTGGTGGTAGATTATTACACATTTCTAGAGAAATGTGTAAATGATATAGAACACTGATGTCTATTTATTCCCAAATGCCATAGAATGGGTTTATAATTCCTTTGCTAAGAACAAGACATCAGAACTCATTTAGCAAAAGAAAGGAGATATTGAGGTATTTCTGATCTGCAGAAGGTCTTGCAACTCTAAAAATTTCTTCAGAATTACTGTCTTTATCAAATTTTGCTGACTATCAGGTATTTAGAGCATTTGGAACCTCCAATGTTCTGACTTTGCTTGTTATCTAAAAGCTTCATCTCTAGTGTTTCAGAAGATTAAGTCTTAATGACATGAATTTTATTATATAAGTTCCTAAAAGGATATGAAATTTCAAAGAGTAATTTTAGTGTCAATTTAATTACTATTTCAAATTTCTGACATTTCCAAGCAATTAAATTTAATTTTTGAAGGTCTGTTTCCTTGGTCATTTCATATGCACTGTGAAAAATTTTGCAAGTTAAATTTAAACTTGAATTATACTGTTTAAAAAAATGGTTAAGAAATTGCTTGTTCTGGGAGTAAATAAGAAAATGAAATAAACTTTCACAGATTTCTACTTGAATAAGTCCTTATTGTTACCTCTCCTTGAACAACAACAACAAAAAAGTAATTTCATCTATGTTTGTTGCTTCTTTTGTTTAATGCCATGAAACACTGTGATGGCTCATATTCCTATGCCTAGTCTATTTACAATATAAGAGTTTATAAACACAAAGTAGGATGGCTATAATTTTCCAAACATCCTCATAACTCCATTATTGATTTCTATTTGCTCGAGTGGTTTATGAAATGGGAAAAGCCAGTAATTACTACTTGTGGCATTAATGATTGCTTTTTGTCCTATAAATAGGAACTAAGAACCTCAAATTTCTTGACTAAGAATAAAAACTTTAGGGCTAATTTAATCAGTTCCCTTACATGTAGACCTGCCCTGTTGGGAAAAAAGAGACTAGAAAAAAAATTAGAACTGGCAGAGTACACTCAATATGCCCTGTGGCTACAGAACACATATTGACAAATAAGCAAGTTGAACATAACTCCTGATCTGTGACTAGGTATAGAAATACAGATATTACACTTATTGCAGATTTACACTTCAAAGAAAATGAACAATATGATCATGTAGACCCTACTTAATAACATTTGTTTTTAACAATTCTATTTATGTGGGGCCTCCCTGGTGGTGCTATCAGCAGCCACTAGAGCAGGCTTCAATCACCATCCAGGGAGCTGACCCACATGGTGCAGCAGCGTTCTTCTGTCTGGCCCACTCTCCCCTCGGCAGTGTATTTCAATCTATCCACTGTTCTGTTACCCACTGTGTCTCTGGTGAATCCTTCTTCCCACTCCCCTCCCCCTGCCCCGGCCTGTACTCCAGTTCTTGTATGTGTACAAATCTTTCTAAAAATATCCTATTTATGAGAAAATGACAAGCTCTGATATTATGTATTTTAAAAAAAGGTGATCCAAGTCTCGGTGTACACATCATCCAACTTCCAGGTCATAAACTCATTGTCAGTTTTGTTTCTACTGTTCTCCCATTCTTTGCAAAAAGGTTATCTTAAAGAAAATCCTGGCATAACAATTCATTTTAAAATATTTCAGAGTATAGCTCTAAATTATAAAAACACTTTTTAAAACTATAATAATTATACCAACTATTCAGTATGCAAATTTCCTTGTTTTAACTTGCTTCAAATCATGATCCAAAATTTTTTGATATGTAGAAAATGATTGATATGATTCTGGCATTTTGGTCTTTGTTTCCTGTTGCTCACTCTGTCTCTATTACAGTCTTTTTCTGCCTTTATCTCTCTCAGTAATTTTGAGTCTGTTTTGCTCTTTAGATATGAATGGAAATGAAAACACAATATACAAAAGTTTGTGAATTTCATCATAGCAGTACTTAGAGGAAACTTTATAGCAATCAATATTTATTATCTAAATATAAGTAAAATCATAAATGTCTCAAAGGCAAACTTAAGGAACTAGAAAAAAAAGAAGTTAAACTAAGTTAGCAGAAGCAATGGCAAAATAAAGATTAGAATGTATTTAAATTAAATATAAAAACAATAACAATGAAAACAAATGTTGGTTCTTTGAAAAGATCGACAAAGTTAACAAACAGCTAGATAGATATAAAAAAGCAAAACTGTAAATAACTAAAAGAAGTAAGAAACAGAAAACCTTACTATTGAAACAGTGATTTAAAAAGATTATAAGTAAGCACTATGAACTGCTGCCAATAAATTAGATAACTGAGAGGAAATAGAAAATACCTAAAACACATAAATTAGCAAAACAGATTCAAGGAAAATATGAGCATACATAAGTAAAAGGATTCAATCAGGGAAAAATATCTCCTATCAAATAAAAGTTCAGGACCAGATGTCTTAATTATAAATTCTATTTCACATTTAAAGAGCTTATGCTAACATATCTCAAGTTATTCAACATAATAGGAAGGAATATTCCCAAATTCATTCTATGATACAGGGATTATCCTGATACCCAAATGGACAAAGACAAGATAGAAAAGGAATATAATAGCCTCACATTATATCTGAATATAATTGTAATAATTCTTAGCAAACAGTAAAAACCCAAATCTAACAGGATATCAAATAGACAATACTGCATGAACTATTTATGTACGGAATGAAAAGTAAGTTCCCTAAGAACAACACTACAGAACATTTGTTGAAAGAAATCAACTTAAAAAATAAATGGTCATTTCAACTAATACAGAAAATACATTTGGAAAAGCCAAAACCCTTTCATGATGAACATTTATCTGGAAGCCAACATCAGTGTTATGGTAAAAGCGCGTTGCTCACCCCTAAGATAAGCAATAAGAAAATGGTTCCTACTATCACTCCACTATTTAGTCCAAATTGGATGCCCTAACCCCAGCAATTATAGGAGAAAAATAATTATCCAAATTAAAAGAAAGAAGCATAACTATTTCTCTTTATGTATATAATCTGACACATAATCTGATTCTATATAGAGAAAACCACAAAGACCATAAATAAACGTCACTATAGCTAATAAATGATTTCAGCAATGCTGCAGAGAACAATATTGTTATGCAAAAATCTGTACATGAGATTATGCTTTTGTTATGCTTTTGTACATAAGAAATTTACCATCTGAGGAGAAAATTTAAAAAATTCACTTTAGTAATATTCAAATACAAAAAACTTAAATGTGAGCAGAGAGTTAAATAATTGTACACTAAGAAATACCAAATGGTCCTGGAGAATTAAAGAAGACCTAAGTAAATGGGAAAAAATATTGTGTTAATGAACTAGAAATCCTGATATTGTTATGATTTAACAATACTACTTAAATGATGTGTGCATTCCATGTGGTCCCTATTAAAATTGTAATGTGAGATTTTTTTCAAAAAAATGGAAATGTGATTTTCAAATTAATATAGTATTACAAGGGATTCCATGTAGCCAAGATAATATTGAAAATAAACAAATTTGGAAGACTCACAGCTTTCTATATTGACACTTATTTTAAGATTACAGCAATCAAAACACTATGATAATGGAATAACGGCAGTCACATAGTCAAGGGCATAGAATTGAGTCCAGAAATAAAATCATAAATCTATGACAAGTCCATTTCATGAGAAAGGACAGGTTATTCAATGAAAGCTGTTGAAAATTATATATAAATACAGGCAAAAGAAAGAAACTGGCTATCTACCTTACTCCATATACAAAAAAAAAAATATATCTGAAAATGGATCAATGGTCTAAAAATAAATGAAACCTTGAAAACCATAGAGTTACATATTTATGAACTTAGATGTGGTAAGAATCCTTAGATATCACACTAAAAGATCAACCAATAAAAGAATAAAAGATAAATTTCACCAATATTAAGTAGCTTTGGGGACATCAAAGAACAACATTTATCATCATGATTCTAGATACAGGAAATCTGAAATCAAGCAGTTGGCAGGTTTGATTTTCTCTAAGTCCTCTTGCCATGAATTGCACACAGCCATCTTCTGTGTACACAACCTTGCTCTATGTGTGTCCCTTCCTGGTATTGCTTCCTCTTCTTATAAGGACACGAATTCTATAGAGCTCAACATAAGCACAATGAAGTATTTAAATGTCTAATTCCAGATACAGAAACATTGGGGCTTAGGACTTCAATATAAATATTTTGGGGGAAATACAGTTCAGTTCATAAAAGAACAATCTCAAGAAATTGAAAAAGTAACCTGAAGAAAGGGAGGAAATATTTGTTCGTCTTACATCTACTAAAGTTCTGTAGTCAAAAATATAAAAAGAGTGTTTATAATACAGGAAAAAAAAGACAAGCAGCCCAAATAAAAAAAAAAAAAAAGATCTGATTGACATTGCTTCAATGGAGGTACACATATGGCTAATAAGCAAAATAAAATCTATAGAACATAATTAGTTATTAGACAACTGCAAATCAAAACCACCAAGTAATATAAATGCATGCATACTGGAAAAATAAATATTGATGTATATCTAAAAACCTGACCTACTCATAAATTGGTCATGGGACAATCTCTGTGAAAAACAGTTTACAGTGTCTCAACAATCTAAACATATGTGTAATCACATGACCCGGCCAATCTTCTTCTAGAATTGAAAACAGGTACTCAAACAAATATATGTACACATCCATTTAAAGGAAAACTATTCATAATAGCCAGGAGGACACAGCACAAATGTCCATCTATTAATAAACAAATAAACATTCATTGTGTGTATTGTGGCAATATATACAAGTAATAGAATATTATTAAACCATAAAAAAGAACTGAAGTGCTGACATGTGGTATAGTTTGGACAAACACTCTGACAGGCATGGACATACCTCTGAAATATATATACACACATGCATATGCACACACATGATATAAAAGGCACATATTGTAGAATTCCAGTTATATAAAGTAACCTAAAATTCATATAGACAGAATGCTGATTTGTAGTTGCCAGGAGCTGAGTGAGGGATTAATGGGGAGAAACTGCTTAATGTTTATTGCTTTGGACTGATGGAACCATTTTGGAACTACCTAGTGATAATTGTATTAATCTCATAAATGTACTGAACACCAACGTGTTGTTCACATTAAAATAGAAATATATAAATTTCATATAAATTCTATATAAAATTCTGAATAAATTCTATATAAAAAAACTGGTGAGAATTCCCAAGTTAGATATGAAAACTCTAAATTTTCAAATTCTTAAAACATGAAGCAATGCCAGAAATATTTCAAGTCACATATTACATTTTTCTAAATGAAAAGCAGATATTAAAGTACAGTGAAGAATTTTTTAAAGTTAAGTTGTATAAATTCATATTTTCAAAGTGACTAAAATTATCATGGAAGACAAAATTTGCACTTCATTTTTAAGAAACAATATTTCTCAAAAATCTATACTCAGTAGAAAAAGAAGCTTACACAGTCACACTCAATCAGAAAATATTTTCAGGAATTATAGGTGCCTGTAGAAATTGAATGAAAATTGACTCTGCGTCAGTGTCATACTTGTGTTTTATTCTTTCAACATTTGTACATTTTGCTAGTTGCAAATTTTTTACTTTTTGAGATTTGTTACCAATTATATTCATTTACTAAATGAAGAGGATTATTTTCTCTTGCCTGAAAACTAATTGCCTATCCTTAAGATATATGTCTCGTCACTATCATGGAAAAGAATTTAGTCATCACAATGATATTGTAATTATCAGAGAAGGAACAAGAGCTAAAAAAGAGGTAAAAACTATTAGAGGAAATTTCACACAAGTTTTGATATAACTGCTCTTTCTATTCCATTGGACATTTTATTCACATATGAATATGTCTAAGCATAAAAAAAATCCTATTAATACTATTGTTAAATGTGTTCACAAACCTAGAAAGAAATTGGGCATCAAAATGTAGGACGGGCTGTTTTTGGAGCAGGCACACAGGAATCCTCACCATGGTTTGTCCCTTTGGCTATAATGAAAACCATAGAAGTCTGCCATCCTCTGTATATAACACAGTCATCACTTCCCCAAGGATAACAATCCTAATGCATGATCCACTTTCTTAACATCCACTTACAGTTAAACATTTAGGATCTCTTACTTAGCAACATGTAATTCTCCCTGCTAGATCTAAAGAAGGACCAGAACCATCCTAAATTCTATCAACAGAAACATTAGATACCTATCTCATATGCACCCAGCAAACCGATGATATAAAAATAGATATTCCATTAAGAACAGTCTAAAAATATATTAGTTGAAAGCCATGAGAACTGGCAACATGAAAAATAAAGACATCACTCTAGAAAGTTTCCTGTGTAGCCTGTAGAGTAAGAAAATGAGTCTACTCTTTGAAAGGATCTTCTTTCTCCCCTGAATACTATGATCCCTGTCTTTGCCTTTAGAGTCATAGGAAAGAAGAGAGGGCTGTGCCTCAGGTATGACTTGGAGAGGCTTCCATTCCTGAGGGTTGTAGACATTTTGTATGTAGCCCATTTCCTGCTGGTGTCATTTGAACCTAGAGATTAAAACCTCTTAATACAGGTCAAATGAGATTTACTGAGCAATAAAGCTCCCTAAAAAGTGTGATAAAATTATTTTTGCTTCAATCAATTTTATGTGAAAATAATCACTGTTAAACCTTTGTCTAGATACATTTTAAAGTCTGTAATATCTTTCTCTAAACTCTAGGGTCTGTTTCTCCTGCTTGTGATATAGGAGCCATCTTTGATGGACATGTCATGTCTTTATAGAGGAAGCACATGCTGCTAAGGCTGTGCTAGGAAGGCATTGCTTCCTTGATTTCAGTTTAAAATAAAGAAAAAACTTAGATATTTCATCCCTGCAAGATTGTAAGCCTGATTATAGATTGTATGCAGAGAAAACCTCTTCTAGCAGACTGTCTTCTTTTTCTATCTAAACTCCACCCACCCAATAGATAGTAATCCATTTAAAGGAATTTCTGCAGAGTGCAGCAAGTAGCCAACACAACAAAAACTTATTATTTTCCCTAATATTATACCCCAAATTATTATGTGGCTTGTTGCCAAGGTAAAGCAGATAACTAGTCACTAAATCCTGATAAAGGTGATCCTGTAAAAGTATATATGAAATAAATTGTATTTACCATTACATTTTACTGTGAATAAGAAAGAAATAAAAAGAATGGCTTAAAACTATTTTACTCTGATAGTAATATCACACAGAGAATCTAATTGACCAAGAATTAGGCTGTTTCCTACCTCAGTAGCATGCTCATTATAGCTCTTATCTTCATTGTCCAACATGAAGTGTAGTTATTTTGGTTAGTCCCCAATAGTGACACAGTAGATGCAAAAAAAAACCTATCAGTAGCCCCATAGGGAGTTTCTTGGGAGAATCTTTTATGAAATAGTTCATTTTTTTGTTCCCTTGGTCACATGCTACTGCTCAGTTCAAAGATGAGAACTGGATCTTATATTCCAGTTTGCTTTGATTTCAGTTGAAAATTAGCTGTGCCATGTGGAGAAGGCCGCAGCTGAGACAACTAGAAGTCTCTGCATGAATTATTTTATTGTTCAAATCTGACATATTTTATGATCATTTTAACAATTAAAGGTTAACCTTTACATGATGTTAGGAAGATTTTAAAGGGGCATAACACTTCTGATTCTGCATTTTTTGAAATTTATTTTACTTTTATAACTTTTACCTATCATTGTGCCCTCTATCTTGTGATATTTCATTGGTCTGACTTCAAACATAGGAAGAATATTAATAAGTGGCTCTGATTCTTCAGTTAGCAGATATTAAACTTAGGTATTAGAAAAAAAGAATTGAAAAAAGTGGAAAACTATGAACATATGGAGACCAAATTATTCGACCATCTTTGCTGATATAATTATTTTTCTATTAGAATTATTTTTAAATCATAAAGAAAAAATAAAAAATATATGTAATATATAATTTATACTTTGTTTAGCTTGTAAGAAATTAAAATGAATTTATGTGTGTATATATATGCAAATCAGTATTACCTGATACTACTTTAGAGTAGGTATGAGTGTTATAAACTATAAGTATAAAACCAAATTTCATCTCAGATAAAGAAGCAATTACTGTTTATGCAAACTGTGGTAAATGATGTACAGGTATCAAATCACATGGTCAGTGCCTTTGTGAACTTCCTTCTCAGGGTCATTTCTATATGCAATGCAAGTGCACTATTTTTGTTGTGTCCCCAACATGCTTCATCCAGAGACTTAAAAAGTTCTGTTACTATTAAAATGCATGAATTATTTAGGACTTCTTAGGGTAGATCAATGAGAAAATTCCTCCTTTCTGGCACGTCTGAGAAAATTAGTGTGATTTTCCAAATCTCTAATCCTGAGGAAAAAAAAAAGGGAATTTTGAAAAACAGGAAAAATATTATAATTTTTCCATATGGACTGAAGCTTAATCATTTATATAGAGAAGTGACTGGACCAAGGAATTCACTGACATAAAGTAGGAAGCAATGAGAGAGCTGGACAAACAGTTGAAGGTCAAGTTTTGCTTTCCTAGCAAACAGGAAATGAGAAATTAGGGTGAAGTAGTCACCATAAATAAGATCAAAGTACATAATGATGATTTGGGAAAATATAGTTGCAGTTAAAAACAACAATGACAGAATTGCAAATATTTTCTCAAGAACATTATTATAGTTTGATCTTCTTGATCATAGATAGGATAGATATATGAATTCTATACATTATTGAAAAAATAATAGTCAATGGAAAACTTGATATAGACTTTAGAATATGAAAACTTTAGAAAAAAGCAACCTAAATGGATCTTCAGATTATATAAGTACCTATAACATAAATGTAAATAAAAACTATATTATATTGTCTTTTAAAGCTAAGTTATTGACTCACACTGGAAATTTGGTGACAGATATAACAAAGTTTAATCTAATTTAAAACAGCACATTTCCCTTCAACCACTCTCCACCCATTCATTTAAGAAGATCCATTTACTCCATAGCACTTACTAATATCTAACATACAATATATTTTATTTACATTTTAAATAAACTATATACACCAAGAGTCTCACAAAAACTACATTAACAATTTTATCAACGCATAGCTCCAATCTTTTTCTAGGTCACCCAATCCAATCCTTGAGTTCAGCAAAACAGTTCATTTAGTTCATTGCTTCTCCTCCCTCACTTCCCACCTCTGCCTATTCTTTATTTTGTGTGTCTGTTCATCTCCAACTTGATCTTACATTCCTTTTATTACCCCAGGTCACATAAAACTTGTATTTTAACAAATCAGAAAACATAGCTGTAGTGTAAAAAAAAGAAGAAGAGTGTAACTGTATATCCAAAATTCTTTATGATGGAAAGAGTCAAATTCTAAAATTTTTGTTGAGATGGAAAACAAATCTTCATTCTTTGTTGTGGTTGTTTTATAGGATAAAGAAGGTAAATGCTTTCTGTAGTTGAATCTGATGTAATCTCTACTATTCCTCAGTAATATGAAATGTAAGGTTAATTTGGAAGAAACGGTGATTCACCTATCCTAAGGGATAATCATAACTGATATTTTTTAAAATGATGACTTTCAGGAAGGAAGCAAATACAACCGTGATGTTTATAAACCAAAATCCTTCAAAAACTGTTTTTTCCTTCTAAATGAACCAGAAATTAAATTCAAATCATTAATAGTGAAGGTTTTGCCAGTGTATATGATCAATGATAGTCTCTTATCACTTAACATAGGCCTTCATTAATTTGTTAGAAGATTTTAATTTTAGGGGAATGACTGCAATTGGCAGCAAATACTATGGAAAAGTTCTGGATAAGAGTTGTTTGAATTGTAAGAGGAATATGTAAATTTCAAGTATGTGGGTCACACTAAATATCACTGTAGCCTTTCATAAACTTAAAAAAACATGTGTCACAATACCACATTACACAATTTCAAAAGTATTAATCTATTTTTACAATTAAAGGGATTATTCAATTGGAAAATAATTTCAGAGATTTTTGAAATTGATGTATGTTTTTATATATTTACATATTAAAAATGAAGCATTTTAAAGTAACAGTTTTGTATTTGTTTTCATTATGAGAGCATTCTTGAAGACAATGGAGATAAGGACAGAACTATTGGATTGAACAAGAAAGAAATAAACTAAACAACATTCACTGGAAATAGTTCATATGTATGGAATGGGAAAAGGTTTGCTCTCTAACCAGACTTGTTTTTTTGTATTTGTCTTATTTCAACTCTTCCTAGATGTTATGTTTGGTCTGTTTTTAAAAACTCACACAAATAGCCTAAAATATAAAATCTAATTTCAAAAGAGAATTAGGGGTCTCATTGGTTGTGCACTATTAAGCTATTGCTGGCCACTGTGGCATGAGTTCAATCTCCAGCCAGGAAGCTAACCCACATGGTGCAGCAGACCTCTCCTGTCTTGCCCATTGCTCCCCTCAGTAGTGTATTTCAGTCAATCTGCCTGTTCTGCTCCCCACTCTGTCTCTGGTGAATCCTCTGATCCCTGCACTTCTGCCCTGTACACCCAGTTCTTTTATGCATAAATATTAATAAAAAAGAGAATTAACCTGTGAAAGAAGTATATGTACTGCCTCCATTTGTGGTTTTTCTGCACTTAGAGTGAGACATGGAAATAAATCCAGGGGTACCACAGATCCTTCAGAGATCACTGTTATTAAACATACCAATTTATAAATGATGGAAGTAAAGTCCCAAAGATTTTATTTTTCTACAACACACTTAGTTACTTGTGTTAAAAACCACATCTTATCATTGATCATTTTACAACCTTGACTACTAACATTATTATCTTGTGTCATATCCACCAATGTTTCCATGTCTAAAAAAATACTATGAATTTCAAAGATGAAAACAATATAGTCCATTAAATTACGAAATACCATTTACAGGAAGTATTAGCTTGTCAGTTTCAGTATTGTTTATGCATTTCTAAGAGTCATGGATATCTTTCTGTTTCAGTTATGTTTCTTTTATTGCATTGTTTCATACTAGAGCATATAGCAGGGTTAACCATTATTAGTGCAACTCATAATTTTGTGCACATCTCTGCCATATTATTACAATCTGCATTCTGTTTAAGGTTTAATTTTAAAAATAATTGCCTCTTATTAAAATCCCCACACTACATTATTGCTGGTCATGCAGAAAATTACTTTGCTGCAGGAAACAAAACCATCCAATATAATCTTTTCTCCTTATAGCAGAAAAGATAATTGGATTAATCACAAGTCAAAATCTTGGAAGTATAGTGCTTTGTTGGCTAAACTGAACCATGCCTGTCATTTAGAGATGATAGATAATAGAACATCAGTGATGCTAAATAATCAAGCATACCTAGTCACCATAATCATTAACATTTTAAAAATATTAAACTGTGTTATTTATCTTCTGAACATGAGAGGTAGTTAGATCAGCCACATAGGGAACTAGTTGCCTTGTTAAGATATCATCCCATAATTATACCCACTTAGGTGATTATCTCCTCAGCTTACCTGATACCATTTTGTTAATGTTAAAAATCATGTTATAAAATAGAAGCAGTTTCTTACAATTTTTTTTCCAATAATTGGGCCACTATATGGCTTTGGATAACACTGCCCAGTGACTTGACTTCTCAATGGTTCTCTAATTTTTAGAATTAATGATATAAAATAGTTCTTTTGAACATTACCTGTGTTAATGTTTAAGAATGCAATAAAATGAGAGTTTGATTTGAGAATCTTTAGGGGGTTCGTAGTATCATGAAATTTTAGATATGAAAAGAACTTTAAATTATTTCATTGTATGACGAAAACAATGACACAACGGAGCTGCAATACTTGTATACCATTTTGAAAGTTCTAGAATGAGAATGACTGTCAAATTTGATAAGTATAACATTCATTGCATAGTACAATGTTAATTAAGATAATCATAAAAGAATCAGTATATTTTAACAACTATAGTAGGATTTTTCAAAACTTAAATGTAGTGCAATTAAAGCAAAAACTCACATATAATATATATATATATAATACAAAATGAAGACTCCCTGAGGACTACCACCTATGTCAACAAATATTTTATCACCAACACTCTGAAGTCTTCCCATGTTCCTTCCTGATCACTAGTTCATCTACTCCCCAATGGAAAGAATTGGCTTGATTTCTATATGTGAATAATGTTATATGCATAGCATGTTGTCTTTAATACCATGCATAATTCACTCAAATTTTTTCTGTAGGATGCACTGGTGTATAGCAATACTTCATCCATTTTCACAATTGTATAATAAATCACATATAAAATGTATCACAAAATATGACTTCTACTAGTAATGGCTTATTTGTATTATTTAGATAATACAGCTAATGTTATAAACATGTTAACATTTTTATGTGCAATGATCATGCATTTTATTACATATTAACAAATCAAATTGCAGAGTCACAGGGAGTATGAGAAGTAAAATTGCTGAATCATAGGGAGTGGTTTTATTCAAACTGCATAGGAAATGCCAAACTTTTTCCAATGTAGTTATGCCAATTTTCATATTGATCACAAGTGTACAGAAAATTTTATCCCTCCAAATCCTTACTAAACATTGGCATTGTTAATTTCAACCATCCCAGTGGTATGTAATTACCAGGATTTAAAAAGTTTGATCATTTCACATAGAAAATTTACCTAAACAGAATACACACTACTATAATACATGCTTTAACAAATTTTAATGAACATAAATCATAAAATCTCTGTGTATTTTTTAATTGGTATACTGAAATAATACTCAGAGATTAGCTATATTGTTGAATTAAAAATCTACCATGTTTGTAACTTTTTTCTAATCATTTTATTTATTCTTTATATTTTGTCCCGTTTACAAACTTCTAGGTTTTCATTTGATTCCATAATAAATAATTAGCATATTAACTACACATAAAACATAGCAATTCCTTTTATTTTTACAATATACATCTTCACTAACATTTTTCAATAATTATTTTTTAAAATACTACTTTCCTTGTAGTAGGAACATCTTATAAAAATATGTCTAATTTACCCTTCCTGGACCAAGATCTTTAGCTATTGCTTTTTTCATTTGTGCTGTAATTACTCAGTATATTGTTAACAATACTACTTTAAATAGTATCACTTAGATAAGAATAAAATAGAAAACATTTTACCTGTGTTTACTTTTTGGATAGTTTTTCTTCTTCATTTGAGCAATCCAAGTAATCAGATATAAGAAGCTGTTCTTAGGACATATACCTATCCATGTTTCAGATTGGTTGATAGGCATTGAAATCCTGATGGATCAAGAAAAGTTGGTGATTCTCAGCTTATTTTTTGTTATGATGGTAGCAAAAACTTCTAAACATTTTACATTGTAGAACTGGATCTATAAAACTTCATAATTCAGTTTTTCATATTGACCATTAAGCTGATAATTTACTACATTCCTGAAATTATATTAATAACATAATATTTTGGATTTCCTATACATGCAACAATGCATTTGTGTATAACATTAGTTCTATTTCCCATTTTCTAATATATATATTTATATAAATCTATACATATATTTGTTAAATATATTCTAACATGTTAGAGTATATTTATATATATATTTTTTTCTTTCATTCTTTTTACCCCAACATTTTCATTATTTTCCTTGTTAGGACTTTTTAGTCTAGGGTTTAAAACAATCAAGAGGAAAGTTAGAAAATACTTCAAATGAATCCAAATAAAAACTTTGAAATAGTGCTATGCAGGGAAATAAGTGGTTAGATGAAAATTCATAATTATAAAGGCTAATAATATAAAAGAGAAAAAGGAATTAAAAAATAAGTCTTTTAGCATAAAATTCTAGAAAAAGAAGTGCTTACATCCTAAATAAGAAAAGGAAAAAAAAATATAGCAGAAATTCTTGCTAAAGAAAATAAGTCAATAAAAGGAAATGAATAAAACTAAAATCTTAAAGTATTACATTTGATTTTAAAAGTATTATATGTGCAAAGATAATGAAGTGAAGATTCTACTGCATATATAAAAAGAAGTGGCTATTAAGGGAATATTATTGAAAAAATTTATGCTGTAAACATCAAAATACTCAAATGAAATGGGCAATATCTTAAAAGACACGAATGACCAAATTAATTCAAGAAGAAATAGAAATCCTGCATAGTTCTACTTCTACTGAAGGGATACAATCATTAACAAAATCAACCTTCTATAAAGAAAACTCCCTTTGTACTAGATTCACTGGTAAATTCAATGAAATATTATTAAATAACCAATATATGTCCTATTTGAGAAAATATAGAAAATATTTTGTTTAATTTAATGATGTAAAAATTACCATGATATCCAAATCAGAAAGGATGTAAAAAAAACACACCAGACTTAAAATTGATGTATATATAAATGTGACATTATAAAGATATATTTAACAAAATATTAGTAATAATTAAAAATATGTGATAAATATCATTTTTAAGTAATGTTAATCTCTGAAATGCAATATTGGTTAGATACAGGTATATCAAGAAATATAATTCACCATCATACCAGAGGTCCTACCATGCTTTTTAGAAAAGGGGGAAAACCATATAAAGTAAAATTGACACAAAACACAAATTTTATTTGACATGATTGATAATATAGATATTGTCACCATACAAAGACATATATCTATTTCCATATAGCAGAAACAATTAAAAATGTAATTACTGGAATAAAATATATGGACAATGGGACTGAAGAAATCTAAAAAGGGAAATGATGAAGTATCACTATCAGAAAATCTGGAACAAAGCATAGACAACAAGCACAGCACTCAGTTGAAAAAATAAATGAGATTGAGGGCAGATATTTGAAATATTTCTACAACTTCATGTGATAAAAAATAATGTAAGGCATCGGTTTAGCCTTAGCAATAATTAATATTATATTTAGCTTTTTAACAAACAAAACTAAGCAATGCTTTCCTATCTGAATATTTTATAGAATTCTGTCTAAGGAATTCTAAAGAGTTATAGAAGCAAGATGTATCCTGACTAATAACTTTTTTTTCTAAAACATAATAAGGTTTAAACAAAACAATCATACTTTAAATTAAATGGATTTGTATTCAAGTTGCTATGAACCATTTTTACATTGAGTTTATAACTTAAACTCTTATCATTCATGACCCATGAGCTCATGCATGATTAACTTATATAGACAACTACAAAATTTAATTGACAAAAACCAATAGGACAGTTTTGCTAAGGTTGTTCTGTAAGGTATTAAGAACTGGCATATTTGATGAATACAATATATACAAATGGAGAAAATCACATCTTACACTTCACTTCCTTTAGAGCACATTGAGACATGCTAGTAGCATAATTTCTCTAAATATGGTGTTTGATTCTATTAGTTAAGTCAACCAGATTGAATGTTTAAATGAAACATTAGTTGTTTTGAGTTTAAGACTTTTTTGGTGACACTTAGAGGGGCAAGACTTCCCAAAAAATAAGTGTAAATTCCATCAAAAAAATTGTTTTCTTTATGTTACCCTGAATATGAATATCAAAGAGCATAGTAAAAGAACTGGTAACAATGGAAACACTAACTAAAATTACCTACTATAGTGATGTGTTATAGGTTCTGAAAATAGGTGTAGATTTGGTAAATTTTATATTTTTATTTTTATCATAAAAATCTTGCAAGACAAAATGTGTTTATGAATTTTATGTTTCTAATAACCATGTAAGATGTACTAACACACTAAAACTTCAAATAGTTGTCATATGTTAACATAAATTTACATAGCAGACTTTTACAGGTATATATTTGCTGAGTAGGGTGCCAAAAAAAACACTATTTATTTCCATTAATAAAGATCTGTATACAAATTTTTGGACAACACACTCTTCATAACATCAGTTTCCTCTTCATAATCAGATGAATATATATAGGGTGATTTTCATTTACTTTGGTGAAAAGTCAGAAAAAATGGATATGAAAGAAATAATTTCTCTACTCAGCTAGAATAGCAAGTGCATAGAAGTATTTTTAAACATTGAGATTGAGCAAGTTGAAATTGATTTATGCAATTTTTTGTTCAACTAAATCCATTAACTTATTTTTAAGTTCCTATTATTACCTATAGAATATTTTTTATTCATGTGTTTAAACAGTAAACGGAGACAATGTCACAGTGTCAAGCCTAAATCTGTCCATATAACTCAGTGCAAAATTAGTACTATTTCAACATCTGCTTTATTGGATTTCTATCAATTATCAATAGGTTGGAGACATTCCTCTTTTTTCTAAATTTGGTAAATTTTTGTGATTACTCAGAGTCATGCACTTATAGAATTTCCTTCACTGTCTTCATTTTTATGAGTAGGGAGTCTTCCTCCTGACAACTTGCCTTTCCCATAACTCTACCCAAATGTTGTGTACACTGCAGACAATAGGAAATAAGCTAAAAGTGGAGGACTCAATTTCATCTTTCTTTCCTCTCCTCCCCTTTAACTGCTTTGTTGTCAACCTTGGCAAGTGAGTTTGCAGAAACAGATGGACTCTGAGAAACTACACTAGCAAATGGAGATAGGAGTTTAAAAGATTAGTTCACAGACTAATTTTTAACTTCTAACTTAGCATTAGAAAAGGATATTTTCACCTACACTTATTTTAGACTGTAGGAGAGAGGAGAGATTTAAATATTTTACCCTATTTCCTAGCTAGGTCTGTAAGATTTTGTTCTAGGCAGGCATCTCTCACACTGCTCCAGATTCTGTTCTATTTTGATGGTCTGAATTGCCTTCAGGATTAGGGAAAGTTACAGTTTAAGGTTGGCTCTACTCACTGTGTTTGTTTGCATAGTAAAGTGTTTGTTTTTGTTGTTATTTTATATCCCTTCCAGCACTATTGTAATCACTTATCAGAGAATGGATTTTTTTTCCTATTCATTCTTATTGTTTTGAATCATTACTATAACTCTGCATTGGTGATATGACTTAATTTTCTATATTAGCCACATGGTGTGATGATGAATTTATACTGTTGACTGTTTCTTTCTACCAGGAGAATCTTCAGGAATTTCATTCCCAGTTTGAAAAAAGATTTAGGAATAAACATCTCTTGCAGTCTCTCTCCTGTAAAACTGTTACTTGTACTTGACTGCCATTGCTCAAGGGCTTTTAACTTAAGTGTTTTCCTCCCCAAATCTTATAGCTATAATTTCCTTTACAGATCTGGGCAGAAATTTACATTTTTGATAAGTTAATGTTAAATCCAGAACCTGTGTTTCCCCGCTTATTCCCTCTTGTCTATAGCACACAATGTTTATCCGAGCAAGATAAATGTGCTCCACTGAGGCCTTGCTTCTTACAGAAACACACAGTAGGATCAGAACATGATGCAAAATAAAACACTTACATGATCAGGTATTGCTTATATAAATGCAAGGGGGTTTCAGCTTATCATGAGCACCACATCCCATCTTCATTTTGCAATATGACAAACAGAATTTCAGCTTATTACTCACAGATCTTTTCTGTATTAAATCAATCCCTCAAAATGCAGATAAAATGCTCTCCTTAGGATGAAGCGTCTTCTCCCTTGAGTCACGAGACCATTCAACTTTGCCCCAAAGAATGGTCACTTGCTACTTTTCTTCACCTGTGTACACACTTCTGAGCTCTTCTGTCTTGGAGTTTCCCCTACCTTTTGCTCCATAACCAACACAGATGCTGATCTGCAGTGTGTTCAAATATAAAATCATATATATCTATTCTCAAAGCATGTACTAAGATCCATTAGAAAATTGTAATAAGTGGTCCTCTATGGTAATTATAATATTATCATAATTAGTTTACTTTGCTTAGGGAATATACAAAATATCCTAGGAATGAGTGCAAGTATAATTCTATGAGGATTGTCAGATTGGGGACAGAGGTAATTTATGGGCTGCTCTGTGCATTTAATACCAGCCACTGGAGGTCCTTCTCTAACCATGACCTCTATAGTTTGTATTCTTTGCATGAGAAAATCCAGAATTTGAGTCCCATTGCTGAAGAAATTGATTGGCTAAGTATTCTGAGACTGCACAAAAGAGACAAAGGCAATACAAAATACAACCCCCACTCCATGATTCTATATTTCTTTTTTATTCCCCTTAGAATTGCCTTTGCAGAATTTCCTGGCTGGATGCCAGCCCTATCCTAAGACACTTTAAAGTGCTCTTGACAATGCTGTTCATTCATTATAGGAATATAAAAACAGTGAGCAAAAGAAGCCTGAAACTTAGCTCACAGATAATTGCTTCTTTATTTTCTTGAGTGTTTCTTTGCAAGCATAGCCAAATTTAACCAACTTACCCTCCTTTAGCTGGTTAGTCTAAGTGTTTGTTGAATGGTATCTTTATAGCTGGACATGGGGGATATTGACACGGCCACTTTAATCACATCCTTTCAGCTCTACCTTGCATGGGTATTTTTGTTATGATGATTTCAATCCTCTACTCATTTTTCAATCAGGCTCTATATTTTATTATTGTTGAGTTGTATGAGTTGCTTATATATTTTCACTACTAACCCCTTCTCTGATATATGGTTTACAAATATCTTCTCCTATTCAGAGAGCTGCCTTTCATTTCAGTGATGGTGTCTTTTGCTGTGCTGCTGTGCTGAAGTTTTTTAGTTTGATGTAGTCCCTTTTATTTATATTCTTTCTTTTTAAAATTATTTTATTTCGGATGCTGTTGGAGACAAAACTCACAAAGACATTTCTAAGGCCAGTATCAATGAATTTTTTTCTGTTTCCTTTTATGTATTTTATGGTTTCAGATATTACATTCAAGTATTTAAACCATTGTGTTAACTGTAGCATATGTTGTAAGAAGATGATCTTATTTCTTTTGCATGTGGCTGTCCAGTATTTATAGCACCATTAAAAGACTTTTGTTTCTCCACTCTATGTTCTTAGTAGTTTTGTCATTAATTAGTTTTCCACACACACAATTATATTTCTGAACTCGATTATTTTCCTATGATTTGTGTGCCTATTTTTATTCCAAATATAGTATTATCAGGTACAGGGACATTTTATACCCTTAATTCTTATAAGGGTATACAATAGGTTATACCCTATTGTATATACTGCCTGATAACAGCCTTATAGTATTTTTATTATAATAAAATAATTAGTTGCTAATTTTGGTTTTTAATTCCTTTTTATCACCAGTTTTATTGAGATGTAGTTAACAAATATAAGATATATAAATATTAAATTGAAATATTCAGATTGTAGAATATCTTCTTATTACCCAACTCCTCATTATTCTAAACCTCGTTGTAATTCAACTTTTCAATATAAAAACTCTCCTGTGCAAACTATACTGTGATTTTATTCTCTTCATTAGACCTGCATTAATACAGAACATTGATTTGTTGAAAGCAAGAATTAGAATTTGAGATGATATTGCATGGCAGATATTTGGTAATAAGTAGTTATCTATCAGGTATGAGTACTAACAATTTTATCTAACCTGTATGCACAACCATCCTGCTACCAATTCCATTCTCATCTTAGATATGAATTTATACTTCCCTTCATTATGGGTCACTCTGTGACTAGCTTTGCTAGATGAAATGTGACAAAGAAATGTGTTGCTGTAGAAACCAATAGCCAGGCTATATGGGCATCAAGTTAGACTACTGAATATTTAAAGACTATATGAAAAAAAGCCTTGGGAAATGAAATATGATTTCTCAAACAATCTTTAAACTGAATGAAGAGACTCCAAATGACACCAGCAACGGAAATAAAAAGCTCAGGCTAAAAAATCATAAAATTATAACAAAACAAAAACAAAAACCACAAAACCCAACAATCATTAGGGTTGGTTTGTTGAATAGAAACAAGTGAGTAAAACAGTAGTTTATAAATCAGTAGACCTGGATATTCCTATGTAATATATACAGTGGTCAGGGGAGGTCAGGATCCACTAGCCAACTTCTTCTAGTTCAGATACTAATTTTCTTCAAGAGATTCTTATCTAGGATAAGTTTATTTAAAAGTCTTATATAAACCCTCAGTATCCTACATTTCTATTACTCATTTCTGATGAGGCCACAATGACATTGAGACTGGCCTTGAGGAGGCACAGTAATTAGATACAATGCATCTCAAGTGCTAGTAGGCATGGCCAATATCTGCTAACTTTGTGATTGTAAAATTAAAGATGATATACAGACAAACTCACAGAAGTAAATTAGGGGTTTTGGGGAAACCATAATGAAATTGTCCTCATCATGGCAATAAAATGTTTAAGAGATTAGAAGTCCAGTGATGGCAATAACAGGTAGTAAATGACAGATTAGAGTGATTTCATTTGTGAATGTGTAAATAATGATCTTGCCTGTGAACAAATTTTAAAATGAAGTTCAGGGAGAAAATATCAATATTTATAGTTATTATCTTGGTGATTTATTCAAAATATTAATGCTTAACAGGATGATTTACCAACTACTGAAATTAAAAAAAAAATTCTTAATTATACTCAAACTTGCTGAAAGATTTTAAGTGATGATGCGTTAAACTTGAAAAAATTGGTAAGAATTGGATTGCAATTGGTAATGAATTGGTTATGAAGGATTTGTTTAGGCATATAGCAATACCTATGTTAGATAGGGAAACATGTAGGTTCTGGTCTGTTTAATTTTAGAACTCCCAGAATCCAGGGTCATGACTAGCTAGTGTAATAACTTCTACTTGCAGTAACAGCTTCAGTAGGGTTGCCCATATTGCCAACCGCAGACACACTAGCAGACCCCCCTCCCAAAAACAAGAGGCCAAAATGAGTAAAACAAAGAAAGTAAGCTCTTATAGATTGAACTCATTCCTTCAAAAAGAAATAGAGGTCTTAATCCCAGTATCTCATATTGTGTCCTTATTTGGTAAAAGGGTCATCATAGATATAGTTAAGGTGAGATCATACTACAGAAAGGTGGGCATTTGGTTTTGTAAGTCTGGTGTCCTTTAAAGACAATGGTCACAACAGACAAAAAAATAGTGAGTGCCCTGTGAACACTGATATTTCAGTAGTATATCTACAAATCAAGAAATGCCCAGGATTAGTGGCCAACCCACAGAAACCAGAAGAGGTAGAGAGAACTCCCTTATGGATTTCAGTAGCACAACCCTGTAGACACCATGATTTTTGATTTCTACTATCCAGAACTATGAGAAATAGCTGTTATTTTAAAACACTCAGTTTGTGATACTTTGTTTATTAACCCTAGTAAATTAACACAAAAGCCAATCTCTGTCTATACAACTTCATCATCAATAAAATACATACATACACACATAACAAAACTGCAGCAGCTCAGCAACAATTGAATTGCCTTAGAGTTCCACATTGGATATATCCCTATGTCTGTTCTTCCAGATGAATTATTAATGAAAGTTGTCACTAAATTCCATAATCTTATGAAGAGTCATAAAAAATTGGGGACCTTTTGGAAACAGAGGTTTTATTAATCTTCAGGGATATTAAAGAGAAAATATTTGAGGCAGCAAAATCTTACAAATTGTCCAGGCGGAAAATAGAGAACCAAAGTGATTTTCTGTAGAGAACAGTGTATTACAGTGATACTGGTTTTTTTGTTTGCGTGTTTGTTTTGGTCACTCTACAGGGAAAACATTCTCACTAAAAGGATGAGGAGAAACACTCCAGGGATTTCTTCATGGCACATGTAAAATTCTCTTGCCACAAAAGTCATAAATATCAAATCATAATTGCCAAATTTTATGGACATAAGTAAAATTTTAATTCTAGTATGGAAATCAGGGAGGAGGTTAGATTCAATGATAACGTTATTCTAATTAACATGTCATTTTGACTGGTATAAAAATCAGATGAATTTGACTATTATTTATAGTATATAATTACAATTATTTACAGATTAAAAAAAGTTGCAGCAATTACATCAAAACTGTGAATGACCATATTTTTACACTGAAAGATGGTTCTTAATTACTCTTGATTGCTATGCAGTCATTGATTTGGCTTATGTGATCTTATGAATTGCTGTAAATGCTGGAGATCAAGAATAATTTGTTTTTTTCTTACAGGGCCAGCAGTTTGATTTTCTGTTTTTTCAGCCACCTGGATATTTAAATTATCTGGCATGATATCATAATTCCGTAAGGTGGCTTTAAACAGGTGGCCTAAACCTAATTCAAATGCTAACTCATTATATTGATGCCATATTAGCTGAAAATAATTGTGAAATAATTACATCTGAGGTTTTATCTTTATTGATTTTATTGTAGAAAGGGATGGGCTATTAAGGAGAAAATAAATTAAAGGCCTTCTCAATGTAGTCTCTATATTCTAGGCCAAATAGCTCAAGACCAGATGAAACTTCTATTCTGGAATTCTCTAAAGACCAACAATAATACTGAGAAGACAATTTGCTTAAATTTCAGGAGACAGAACATCTCACATCTGGTATGACTGTTCCTCTCACCATATTAATAAATAATTAATAACCCTTCAACTTGTGTCTAAGTTCATATCACTTTATAATTTTATAATATTCCTTTACTAATGGCATAAAATAATCACAAAAAGTATTTACTCCTTTATTTGTTCCAGATGGTATATGTGTGTATTTTAACACTCTAGAATTCTTGATTAAACAAAATTGAAAGACAACTAGGAATAATACCATAGGTAATACAGTTTTTAGTGACAGGAGGTAAAAATAGAGTGACAATTAGGCATATGGGTCTGAACTTAGGAAAATATTGCTAAGAAAAACCAAACTAAAAAAGAATAAAGTATTTCGCACACCCACAACCTATAGTATTACAAATGGAAGTTTAAAAGAGAACATGAATAAGGCAGCAATACTATACACATTTTAGTAAATTTAGTCATGAATATAAACCAGAGAATAAGACAAGGCCATGAGAATATAGTGAACTTCCTGGTGGGAAGATTTCAGAAGCCCTGATGTCAGATTCAGTTATAATAATAGGATATTCTTTGATGGGAAAAAAATCACGTATTTATTGAAAAAATATGTGATGACAGAATTGTTTCCAAGTTAGAGAATATTATTATTGCAATGGAATTGCCTACGTTCAGTGGCATTTTTTAACCAGAATAAAAGTATAAAACAGTTTCTCCCCAAGGTTAGTTTCTCCATCTATAAAAGAAAATAAAGAGGCAATAGATTTTTTTTTCCAATTTCCTAATTTAGGAATCAGAATTATGTGCATGCACAAATCACACATGTGCACACACATACACATGCACACACAAATATTGCTGGTTCTTTCTCTGTTAAATATTTTCAATTTCACTCTCATCTGAGTCCATACCAACATTGTATTTTACTTGCACTACTGGATAAACCCAAAGTTGTCCCCTTCTTGCATTTGCCCAAGTCAAATACAATCTCCACAGCATAATAAGGGTATTCTGGAACTTTAACTAGAAATATGTCAGTCTCATGCTTAAACCCATCAGTCATTAACATATTTTCACAGGGACATCTAAACAACTTACAATGCACTGATAACAATAAATCCTATGTTATGACTTCTTTTTTTTTTTTGCAACACATCCTTTCATGATACTTTTACAACCACAACATAATAAAACATTCTGAACTTAAGCTCTTTGAATTTTTTAAAATACAATTTTTTTTTAGGATATTTGCAGTGTTTTCCACTGAAGTTTCACTAACTTATATGCCCACCAACAGTGCTGTGGGGGTACTTTTCTCCACATTCTCATCAATGCTTGTTGTCTCTAATCTTTTTGATATAGGCCATTTCACAGGCATGAAGGTGATATCTCATTCTGGTTTCAATTTGCATTTTCATAATAATATATGTATTATTATTATTTCTTTTGTGAGATATCATTGTGCATAATGAAACCATTCTTATAGCTTACAAGAAATTCTGATAACAATTATGGGGACATTTTTCCCAGAATAGAAATCAACTTGCTGAAATGTTTAAGTGCAGTTAGAAGATGGAGAACCAGGTCAAGTTTCTGACAAATGGGAAATTTATTGAGCTCCTGGGTGACGTTCACTGACCTCACAGGATGGTGGTCAGTGAAGTCACACCCTGGTTGAGCTGGGAAGGAGTTTCTATAGGCTTTGGGGGTGGTAGTTGGGGTAGAATGTGAGGAACTAAAGGGTGGTGGCATCAGATAGTGCCATCTCGTGGTTGGAAAATATGTCAACATTTCGTGGTCAGGAGATGCTGACTTGGGTGGTGACTCCTTGTGCCCCATCACTGACATTTCACTTGCCACTCCCAAATTAACTGTATCACAGCACAGTACTCCAAGCTGTACATCAATATCCTTTTTCCAAAAGGAGTGCCTTGCTGCCATAATGATTAATATACATTAGTGCTTTTATCCTTCCAAACAAACTTATATGTTAAAGTCTAATGTCCCATTTCAGGAATGACCACACAGAGACATTTTCCTTCAGGATTTCAAAGTCTTTTAGTTAATGGCAGGACTTCAACTCAAGTCCAAGTTCATCATGTGGAAATCCTGTTTCCGCTAAGATGCTGAGATGTATTGTTCACACAGAATCTCAGGGAGAAACAGCATGGAGAGAAGAGAACTCAGAGAAATATTCACAATATTCATGCAGAAAGGAGAACCTGAACAGAAATACAACTTTTAGTAGAAACCCAAGAGAAAAGGAGTCTCAAGAGAAAGTGAAGCAGGAAATAGGTACTGTTTTTTAGTAGGCTTGATTTGAAAGAAGAAACATGCATTATAAGAGCATGGACATAGTGATCAGGGATGGCTGTGTGACAAGTATGCAAAGCAATGGAATCTTCAAGTAATGAAAGTAGGGACAGGTAGATTTGCTAAAACTGTTACACCTTCTCAGGAAAGTTACAAATATCACCTAGGAAAAGCCAGGTTTTATCCAAGTCAAAACAGCAAGTAGTCCAAGAGACTGCTTAAAAATTTAGACACCTAATCAGCCAAGCTTTTTAGAAGTAATGGATTTTCATTTCATTAAAAGAATTAATTCTGTCATTTAAGAAAGTAAGAGAGAAATAGATCTTTGGTGGTGACAGTGATATATACATTTGTCAAAGTATGAGACTATACTCCTGGACTTTTATAGTAGTATAAACTAATGTTACCTCAATGAAGGAAAATATAAAGCTATAAAACCCTTTAAAAAAAAAAACAGATACTGGTAAAAACACCTTTATTCTAGATTTGCTATTTTTTTAAAGAAAATATTTCTCATGGTCAAAGGACTTACATAAAGTTAAAGTGTATGATAGTGGAGCATATTAGATATTGATTGAAGATAAATTTGAGATAAGTCAGATAATATAAATATTTACCATTATTCTGGTAAGTCTATTATAATTGAGACTTAACTTCAATATCTAACTCTATAAATTGATGGCATATTCCCAATTTAAAAAGAGCAAATAATCATATAGATGCTAAATAACTCATACAGTTTCACTCAGCTAGGAAACTATAGAACTAGGATACCATTTTGATTCTCTTAATCTTAAAGGCCCACTTTTTCTAATATAACTACAATGAAAATATTCTGATTCCTATGGGAATTTTAATTCATTTTTCAGAGATAAAACTCAGGTGCTACATAGAAGGAACATTATTTTTCTGATTACAATAGTCTAATATTCCTTCATTAGAAAGTTTTTCTCATAGGTGACAAAGAAAATTTAACAAATTAATATTTGGAAAACAAGCTTAATAAATCAGTGAGTCTTGGGTCTATTCAGAACATGGAAAGCAGTGATTTATTTCTGTCTTCAATTTCTCTTTTTATTTTTCCTTGTAACTGTGTGCCCCAGAAATTTCTTAATTCCAAACAAACACTTTATTGTCTCTCATCTTGTTTTTTTTATTTTTAGAAATTAATTTTGAAGAAGGAAGAAATACACAAATCAAATTTAGAGAGGCTTTAGAAGGTGTAAAAGTGCAAGCATCAATATTTTCCAGTAACAACTCCTAGTATTTATAGAGTAGTAAGCTTACCTATGTAGTGAAATTATTTTTATCATTTTTCTCTGTATTTGACTGTCATTAACTATGTAGTCTACAAGTCCTTATAACTTAGAATTATAGGCTACTATTCTAAGTCTTCAAAGTAATAAATGTATTTGGGTATATTTTTGTAATAAATTTAAAATATAGTTCACTAATTCTAAAGTTTACAACCCATAATGGACAGATCTCCATTCAATTCTCCACTTTATAACAGTGGGAGTACAATCATGATTTATGTAAGTTGTCCAAGTACTAAATTCCAATCTTTTGACTTTATCTTTCTTGACTCTATACATGTATTTCAGTGTATGGATTTTGAGATGGGAACATTATTCTGGGTTATTTATGTGGGCTCAAGATGATTGCATGAATCCTTCAATGCAGAAAACCTTACTCAGATATTTTGAGAAAGATACATGGCACTGAAAACAAAGTCAGAGATATACTTCGTTGCTGGCTATCAAAAGATGCCATTTGTGGGAACATTATAAAAGAGTCAGAGATACCATAGCATAAAACCTGCTTATTATTTAATGGATCATATAGAAAATATACAAGGAACTCATACAACTCAACATCAAGAAAACAGCCCAGTCAAAAAATGGGAAGAGCTGAACAGACACTTCTCCAAGGAAGATATACATATTACCAATATAACATGAAAAAAAAATGGTTATCCCTCATTATTGGGAAAATGAAAATCAAAACCATAATAAAATACTAACTCACACCTAAAAATTATCCAAAAGAGAAGAAACAAACAGTGTTGGCAAGGATCTGAAACAAAGGAACCCTCATACACTTTGGCAGGAATGTGGACTCTTTAGGTTGATACAAGTTAAAACTTTACTTCAGTCATTTTCTTCTTTTCTTTTCATAATCTAACCGATTGCACTCTGTCCTCAAATTTACCCTTAAAATTAGCACATTTGAAGCTTCTACTTGTAGCTGTGTGCCCCAGCAATTTAATTCCAAACAAACACTTTATTGTCTCTCATCTTGGTTTTTCATTTTTAGAAATTAATTTTGAAGAAGGAAGAAATGTACAAATCAAATTTAGAGAGGCTTTAGAAGGTGTAAACCATAAGAAAGCAACTTTGTAGAAAAATAACTTTTCCAAAACTTTAAACAGTGAGAGTTCTTTACACTTCTGACAGCAAGAACTATAATAAACGTATGTCATTTTAAGTCACTAATTCTGTGGCAATGTATAGAGCAGCATTATAAAAAATTAATATAGCCACTATAGGATCTGTGATTGCTTTTTTTCTCCCTAATAATCCCTCTAGTCTGTCTCTTCCCCTTTAAGAATCACTTTGAGTGTAGATAAAAGGTATGGGTAGGACTGCTCTCCCACATATTTCTCTTGACCAGGTCATGAACATCAGCTTCTGTTTTGTCGTTTCTCTCCTGGGACTCAAGATTTCATTTCTTTTTCCAGATAATCCTGTGCCATACAGGCCCCAGTGGAGGCATATATTGTGATGACTGTGTTTACCTTTACTGCCTTGTCTCGTCTAAATTCTTCTAATACTGCAGGAAACTGGGTATTGGTGACTTTTACTTAAGGTTTTGTAGATGGCATAAAGAAAGCAATACCATATAGAGCAACAGACACCTTAATAGACAGCATTAATTATCACTGGTCCTGAAAGTCTTTCAACCATTCTATAACATGAAACTATTATCAGGTAAATACTTTTGTCCTACCCTTCAGCTGTCAAACTCACTCCTCAACACATTTTTCTTCTATGTTTCTAACAATTTTTATTTCAATCAATTTTCATTTATCTTCTTGTACAAATGTAAAGTCACCAGAATTCTAACTTTGAACTTCATCTCTTCTTGCACTACGTATTTCTCCCCAGTATAGTAGAGTGGTATAGAGGGAATAATCAATTAGAAGAGTTGTGAAACTGGCTCCTCTAAAGAAGGAAGCAAATTATGTCTTGCATTTATGTGACCCTAATTTAATGGTGAACAGTGAGACTATAGATGAGAGAACACAAGTATCAGAAGAGTAATGTCCATATTATGCCTCTATAATTGTACCTCATGCAATGTTAAACTTGAAAACAATCGAATCATGTAAAATTTTATAAATGATTATTGAAATATATACAAATATTCACTGATGTCTATTATAAAGTTTTAGTATAATTTGTTATGTTTATTAATGATATACATTAGATATTTAATGAATGTATGTTGACCACTTAAATTCTGAGGTCCAATGTTACTTTATATATATAAAGCATCTTGAAATCAATCAGGCACTCTGCTCTAAAATTTTACCTTAGCAAGTTCTCACATGACAGTCATCAACCTGAATCTGTGCAGTTAGAAATAAGAAGTAATAAAAAAGAAGTTTGTTGCTGACCTGCTAGTACATAGTCTCTCATTTTTGTAGGTCTATTTAAGTTTCATACCTTGCAGTGCTTGATGACACTGTAAGATGTTACCATTGGGAAAAGCAGAACAGGGCAGTAGGGTGGTTTACACAGACAGAACTAAAAATAAAATGAAATATGTTCTTCTCCTTATGTGGTCAAAGATTGCATAGGTGAAAATCACCAATTTTATTGACTGAAGTTTCCTACCCAGTCTCCTAGACCTCACTTTTGATGCACTAGAACGCGTTTAAAAGAAAAAAAAAAAGTTTCCAAAGTAGTGACAGGTGAGATTACAAACTGATTTGTTGGGGTCTAACTGGCACACAAGCTGCATCCCTTACCAATTATGACTTGTCTGTGCTTCTCAGATTATCTTTTGTAACCTCCTTGTGGCTTCCCTTTGAATTATAACAACAAACCTGCTAACTGCTCTGAAAATCTTCTATTTAGAAATATCTTATTTTTTATATTTGTAATATTTAGAGTGCTGAAGGACATCTGAATTTAGAAACACTGAAATTGCTTCAAAGGCAATAAAGCTATACTCAGCACACATTTAGCAGAAATTAGGAATGTACAGGTTTTAATAAGCTCCAGAGTCAAAGACGTTATTTATTTGAAAAAACAAACAAACAAACAAAAAAAACCAAAACACTTTTGACCTAATAATTAGGCATAATGCCACAGGAAAAACTCCACCTTTGTTTTGTTTCTTTATGTGTTCAAAAGGGATTGCATTAAAGTCTATTCACTTATTAAAATACTACATAAACCTGAAATGTCTAGCTATTGTGATCTATTGTTCTCATTCTGTTGAAATAAATCTGAGATTTAGTATTTTTCTTCTGACATAAATTCTAACTTGAAGTATGTATTATCTTTGCATTAAAGTGTAATAAAATATTTTACTAACAATGCATTAATAGTGCATTTTAGAGGAAAACAAATGCTTGTATTTTTTTTTTTACATCATTTTTCAATTATCTGCGAGAGAGCAGACTTCTTTAAATGAGGTTTTAATGAATGCTGTCCAAAGTCACATGAGATCTTTTTTTTTTTTGTCCATGGAATAAAGCAACAAAGCAACAAGAGATGAATTGCATTGAACAATGAACTACTATTTGTTATCAGTGTATAGAAAAAATTCTTTCCTATTATTTTCAAAGTCTTCATGGAATATTCAATATACTGATAATAGAAGGGATATGAATACCATTCTATCAATATTTGAAAATAATGAACTATCTTTACTTTAATACTGAAAGATTATCATATTTAAAATACAATTGGTATTATTTAGAAATACAAATACATTGCATAATCACTATATAAGAACATTTAATTTTCTAAACAAGGAACAACTATTAGTTATTTCACTAAGCACATCATGACCAAACTCATCACCAACTAAAATTGTGAAATTATTGTAAAGCTTTTGCTCACTTTATAAATCTTCATCATCAATACCCCAAATCATGGAATAAATGATTTTTAAATTATTAAAAAAGAAAAAATATTTTAAGTTTTAAAATACAAGGTGTATAAAATTTTAAAAGTAATTTAATCATTTTTATGTAGATATAGTCAAAACAAGAGAAATTCTTTGAGGCTATAAATACAAAGATGCATAGAGTAATAAGAACACAAGTTGATTCAGCAGCTACTAATGACAGTCACATAGCTTACTTCCCTTAATAGTTAAGAAGTTAATTTTTATGCACATGATAGTAATAAGTAGAAGTCTTGTGTTTGTCTGAATTGCAAAGACTTTGGAAGCCAAATATGAAGTCAGGGTTCATGAATTTACACAAACTCTGAAAAGCAAACAAAAATATCCCTAACCCCACATGGAAAAACAAAACACAACAACCACTAGCAGAATATTTAACTCTATTGACCTGTTATAGGTAAGGAATTATTTTTCTACTGAGAATTATAATTAGGTATCTATCATATTGACATAAGGATTAAATTGATAAAGAGATCAGCAAGTTAAAACTTAGTGACAAGACAAAAATGATTTTAGGAGATTGACATCCTTTTAAAGGCTGCTATAGAACACAATACAGAAAACTCTGAAACCATCCTCATTCTTAACTGCATATGTTATCTGCAGTGTATATCCTGAATGGATACTATTTCAGAGTCAAAGGCAAAACAAACAGTAGTATTATGTATTCAACAACTTGCATAATAAAATCTGCAAGCACTGTAAATGTATCACAACAGACCCTACAGATACTAAAAATAAACTAAAAAGATGTTATGAAATTTCTATGCTGGTGAAGTAAATATTTAGATGACATGTTTGAATTGTTAAAAGCAAACAATTTACTTTTGGAAGGAAAAAAAAGCATACCTGGAAAATTTTAAAACAATTAAAGGAACTGAATCTTTCTTTCAGAACATATCCAGATAAATTTCCGAACCATTAAGGAGAAATAAACCAATCTTACAGAAATCCCTGAAGAAAACAGAAAAAAAAACAAATATTTCTGACTGGCTTTATAAAACTGGATGTCAAAGTTTAAAGTTATCACAGGAAGTAACAACTATAGGTCACTCTCTTCACTGAACATTAAATATAAAATTTATAGTAAAAATAATGGTATTTTGAATCCAGAGATATATAAAAAGGACATTGTATCATAATTGAAAATTTATTTCTGGAATGCTTGCAAGATAAACGTATAAATTGATCAATATATTTTATCACAGTGATAGGAGAGAAAATAATATGATTATAACTTTAATATAATTACACAACTAAACACCTATTAGTGGGGATAAATTGAAAAAAATGCAAAACTTTCAATACAAGGGACAATTTTTTAATATGATAAAAAATGTGCAAAAGAAAATATCCCTACAGTCATCCTATCTGGTAGCAATTAAAAATAGATTTTGCTCTGGCTACTAATAAATATACCAATTTATAAGACAAGAGAACAACTTGCAATTTAACATGCTCAGTAGAGTGGCAATTCTTATAACTTCTCCAAGAACAATCAGAAACAGTGTTTTGGATGCTATGATGAGAAAGGAAAGAAAAAAACTAACAGATATTAAAACACCACTCTTAGGAACATGAAAATTGATTACAACTTTGAAATAACAGTTTTCCACTTTATTTTTTGTCTTCAAAAATACAGCTACTATCTTCAACCACTGGATCAATATGAATTAAGAGCAAAGTCGAGGGAGATGACATATTTTGGATAGAATTACATTACAGTTACTATCTCCTCACATATCCATACAGTTTCTATGTACCTTGTAAGTTAAAACTTTTAACATTTAACAAATAATGATCCTAGATGCCTAATTAAATTTGAATGTTAGATACTTTAAAAAAATAATATCCCAAATATTGGAACAAATATATCACATAAATCATGAAAAAGTACTTAGTGCATGTCACTATGTATTCTATGTATTTAGAATACATTTATACTAAAACAAAGTATATTTTTTCATTGAAATTCAAATTTTCTCAGGCATCCAGATTCTATCTGCTTATCTGTAAAGTACATTGCTCACTTGTAATAATCTAGAATATACACATGGGGATGGAGAACTTCAATATATTTAAATACACTTAATCAAATGCAGTCATTTATTAACAAAGCCTATAACTCCAAAACCAATTTCTAAGGAATTCACTTAAAATAACTTTTTAAACAATAGGAACTTTTAACATCTTATGTCTATGCTTTCCTAATCTATTTCTAATGTCTGCCACAGTTTTCTCACATTTTTATTAAAAATTAATGTTTGCTTTGAGTGAACAGTGACTCCAGCATGCCACTTCTTCTGCCAAGTCTACTTTGCTAAGGCTTAGTATTTCCATAAAAAAAATATACCCAGGAATCTCATTTAACCTTAACGGCTAACAAAATGTGGTTTTGCTGTCTATGGCATAACAGAAGTTGACCTAAAACTGTTTTATCTCCATTGGTAAAGTAATAATATAGAACTATTAATGAATATTTTCTGTTGTCATTGTGTGAATTCTTATCCATTCAGTAAATATTTTTCAGTGGCTAGATTTAACATTTACCTACATAGAAATTATCTACCAGAAAACATAGAAGCAAACTTTGTTTTGTTTAATTACAATATATTAAACTGGATCATATATACAAGTCAGAAAATATAAATTATACCTCAAAGAAATGTGTGATTTACTGAACAGGCAAAATACAAAATTCTTTAGTATAGAAAAAACAAATAACAAAGGGAAAAAATAAGGAAAGAGGAAAGTCAATAATATAATTCAGGAGTTGGTATAGGTTACTTGTGAAATATTTAACATACTACCTACATATTTCTAGCACTAAAAATCAGGAAATTTAATATTCTGTCTATGTTAATTGGGGTTTCAACTCCTTTCAGGAGTTGACTTTTATTTATTTATTTAAGATTTATTTATTTATGCATACAAGAGCTGGGGCACAGGCCAGAGGTGTGGGCGGTGAGAGGATCCACCAGAGACAAAGTGGGGAGCAGAACAGGCAGACTGACTGAAACACTGCTGAAGGGAGCAGCAGGCGAAGCAGGAGAGGTCTGCTATGCCATGTGGGTCCCCTCCCTGGCTGGCAGCAGGGATCGAACTCGTGTTGTAGTGGCTGTAGTTTGCTTCATAGAGTGTTGCTTAACCCACTGTGCCACCAGGGAGGCCCAGGAGTTGACTTTTAAACTCATATTTCTGGAATTCCCTGGATAGTATTATTGCTATAATCTACTGGATAATACCCTCCCCTTTCCTCTGCCAACCTTACCCTAAGGTAACCTTGTCTTAAACCTTTCTCTTCTTTTTCTAATAACCTCCTTATTCTACCCTTGTTCTGTCTATAAAAACATTTCTCTTAAGTCTTCCTATTTGCTACAATAGATGAGATACTGTTCAATTCATGAATTGCTTAAAGTCAACTAGATTTCTTGATGATGGATTTTGTACTAAACTATTCCTTTAAAAGCCTTCATCTTCCTGAGATGACTTTAGGCACTTTTGTTTATGAGATGCAGAGAATCTTGGTTGTCTGTCTATATATAGGGTTTTCTTATTTATGGATATAATAAGCACTTGAGAAAATACAACTAAGTTCATCATGTCCCTTGTCACAAGAAAAGGATATTTAGGCAATTCCAATTGATGGTTTTAGAATTTTATTATTAAAAATAAAAATTTAAATAAACACTAATCATGTGTTTTGCTCATGGGCCTTAATAATTACTCAATTAGCCATGTCAAAATACTAATTGCTGTCCCTTGAGTCAGTGGTTAAGTAACATTAGTGAGCTCCATTAAGTGAAATAACTATTGTTTAATAGTAATTAAAACAGCCTGGTACTGGTATAAAGACAGACACACAGACCAAGGGAACCGTATAGAAAGCACAGAAGTAAAGCAATACAACTATGGACAACTGATCTTTGACAAAGGAGCAAAGAATCTGCAATAAATGGTGCTGGCAAAACTGGTCCACCATATATAAAAAAATGAAATTGGACCACTATCTCACACCATGTACGAAAATCAACTCAAAATGGATAAAAGACCTAAATGTAAGACCCGAAACTATAAAATACAT
>JAGFMF010011791.1:5684339-5707350 GCA_019455555.1 Galemys pyrenaicus | reverse complement strand
AAGGGACTGAGGTGATGGTGCACGGGTGAAATGGTGGTGGGTACCCCCTGGGGACTACAAATGATGTCAAATATAACTAATAAAAAAAAAAAAAGAATGTGAGAACACATACACACATATTTGGAGAAACATCTTTCTCAATAAAGTCATTCACAGATGTAAAAAAAAAAAAGTGAAATAACTATTGTTTAATATATATCCTCCCTATGAGATAATATAGTGAGCACAGTTATTGATATAAGGGCATTTATCATCCAGGAAAATAATGACCTACAATAAACAGTACTAAAAAATACAGTAACAAAAAGTAAACCAACTGAAACAGTTGCTTTTGCTAATTGGATGCAATTAATTGATAGAGATATTAATTAAATTAAGAAATGATTTGCCATGATCTATGCAGATATTAGAAAAGTGGACTCCTTTCCATTGTCCCACACATGGGGAAGGCATATGATAAAACTAAAAATTATCTTCAAATTTAAAACATCTGAAAGTTGAGATATAAATAATGCTAAATATTTCATGAATGTACTTATGCTGATTGTATATTATTCAAATGTATTTAATTATAATTTAATTATTCAAATGTATTTAATAGCACATAGTTATTAGTATTTTGACCACCTATTATGCACTGATTCCACTTATCATTGACTTAAAATAATTAAGGCACATAACCAGAGACATTTTCCCATGGTGATACAAACATAAGGAATCATTAAGACATTATTCTTCACGGGCTCCTTGGTGGAGCAATAGGTTAAGCACTGCACTATGAAGCATCCAAAGCCACTGCAGCATGAGGTCCATCCCCTGCCAGAGAGCAATTGACGTGGTGCAGCAGACCTCTCCTGCCTTGCCTGCTGCTCCCCTCATCAGTGTATTTCAGTCAATCTGCCTGTTCTGTTCTCTACTCTGTCTCTGGTGAACCCTCTTATCCCCCACATCTCTGACCTGTGCCTCAGTTCTTGTATGCATAATAAGTAAATCATTAAAAAAAGACATTATTCCTCAGATTTCTTATTAGAAAAATATTAGCTAACATTAGCAAAAGTCTAATGTTGTGAATATATTTTTTTTCCTCTTTTGCTGTCAATTTTTTCTAGAAATTACTGAAATAGCCTCACAACTGGAAGAGTAAGCATATATATGTATATTTTAATCTAGCTATTTTTGATGTTTTGACAAAATAAATTTATGGTATTCGACTTAGGGAGAGTTTCACATTTTCATCTAAGAAGAAAAAGGAAACATAAGGAGTCAATATATTTCAAAATGATTACACAAAGTTATTATTAAATAACTTATTTTATGATTGCAAGAGTGTGACATATTTAAAGTACCTATACAAAATATATTCACTCATTATTTCTGGAGCTGAAATGAATAAAAAGTTTATATATAAACTTTACATGTAAATTTATAATTTATATTTTCTATATTCAACAGAAAAGTAAATTCTTAAGACAAAATCATTTTAATAATTAACTATCTGGAATCAATAGATATTTTATAGTCCAACAAACTATAAATGTTTTGGAGGATTTACCACAAAATAATTATTTGTGATGTAATTTTAAGAGTGATACTTGATCAGTCTTTAATTTCATTTAAAAATTTGCCAGTGAATTTATATTTAGAGAAATACATTTGAGGAAATAAGCAATGCACTTTTAACATTTGTGACAGATAATTCCATAGCCATGTAAAAATATGGTGTGCTTTAAGGAAATGTGATTTTGTCTTTTGCAAGATATATTGCTCAATTTTATTTTGCTATGTATTTCAAAAGTGTAAATTATTTTACAATATTTATATTGTTAAATCTAAAAAGATATTTTTATTACTAATCAGAATCTGACTTGCCCAAATTACCCTTAATTCTGTGAGGATTCCCAACCAGCCAGTCTGGTTGTGAAAATGTCTTAGTGATTTATTAAAGTTTAAGAATATTGGGCCTCCCTGGTGGCGCAGTGGGTTAAGCAATGCACTGTGAAGCAAACCGCAGCCACTGCAGCACGAGTTCGATCCATGTTGCCGACCAGGGAGGGGACCCACATGGAGTGGCAGACCTCTCCTGCTGCTCCCCTCAGCAGTGTACTTCTGTTGATCTGCCTGTTCTGCTCCCTGCTCTCTGTGGTGAATCCTCTCACCCCCCCACACCTCTGGCCTGTACCCCAGTGCTTGTATGCATAAATAAATAAATCTTAAAAAAAAAAAGTTTAAGAATATTACTGATATAAGAAAGTAAATGGCTTAAATCTGTAGTGTATAATTAATGTAACTCATTTGTATGGGCAAAGATTATTTTATTGTGAAACTGTAATGAGAAGAACCTTGATAGTTAATCATAAATACAATGCTCTTGCCTTAGATGAGCTCACAAAGAAAGTATGACTGTATTTCATCTAACATGTTTATTAGTAGATTTTACTACTTGTGCTGGACTTGTATCTTTGTTCTTTTCATTAGAAAGTAGTGTTATTACAGTGTCATAGAATTCATTTTGCTATTGTAATCATCTCAATTTAATAGAGTGAAAAGTTAATTATATAAATATTGACTCTTTATGAAATATGCAAAACTGATATCTTCAATGACCCAAATTCCAGACTTAGTAAAGGAGCTTGCAGGCCATGGCTGTTTATTCTGGATTAATTGTGGATAACTCAAGGTTGCTGGGAAGCTACTCCTTCCTTGATATATATTTTTTTAATTTATTTATTTATACATACAAGAGATGGGGCACAGGCCAGAGTCTAGGGTGGTGAGAGGATTCACCAGAGACGCAGTGGGAAGCAGAACAGGCAGACTGACTGAAACACACTGCTGAGGGGAGCAGCGAGTAAAGCAGGAGAGGTCTGCTACACCATGTGGGTCCCCTCCCTGGTCAGCGGCAGGGCTGTAGTTTGCTTCATAGGGCGTTGCTTAACCCACTGCGCCACCAGGGAGGCCCATTCCTTGATATTTTGATATATACAATTTCTTAGGTAGACTGTAACATATAAGTTTGCAAAATGTCTATAGATACTAAATTGTCATCAGTGAAGGAAGCTTCACCTAAATATTTTCATGTTGGTGGCCCATCTTTCATAATATATAGCCCACACAAAATCACTATTTGAGATGCTGAGGCTGTTGGAGTTGGTCAGAAGGGCTCTCTCTGTCCATAAAAACAAAATTGGCATCCATACGAACACCATTGTTATATTCCCTGATTTTATTTAAGTGACTAGGGTATTTGTAGAAGCAACATATCCCACCTCTAATGATACTAAAAGAAGAAATATTCTTAAACTGAGTACAATTAATAGTGATAGTGTGATAAAAACAGATGTTAGGGAATGTTTCATCTGCCCTCCAATTTATCTTTCCAAAAGGACTCAACTGTCTGTTCTCATTGAGGCACCCAGGGATTTTGACTCTGTTCCTTCCTTGCAATGAGCTTGATCACATGACTAGCTTTTCCTAATGGTCTGTAGTGAAAATAATATGTCACTTTCATTTAAAGCGATTAAGTCTAATGTGCTTCATATATCTCTCTCTTCTCTTTTGGTGGCCACCAGGGAGGCTACATGAGTTGAACATCTACAACAGCCAGTGACCTGTTCCACTGTCAATATTTGAGAATTAACCTCATGAGGTCTCAAATTTTAAGTGACAAATAAGGTTTTCTTTGATTAACCCCGTGTTATTATGGGACTACTTTGCTATTGAAGCATATAACTTGTCCTGCCTGATTTATACAAAGTGATGATCCAGAGCTATTACAAATGGTCCATGTGATGTGAACACTGTACAAGATACATCCAAAAGGCTTTATAATTGATATTTAAAATTATTTGTTTTATGCCTAACAGAAAAATTTTGTATATTAAATACTCATGTTTTCAGCAATGATCTGTTTTAATAAGAATGCTTAGAATAGAAAGTGCACTTTGTATTTCTCAATTTCTGAATTTGTGAATTTGTTTTTGAGTAGCTGTCTTATAAGACTCTTTCATCTTGTGTTGATGGGCTCTACAGTTCTAAATTTAATTGCCTGTAGAAACAGGGGTTTCTTCTTGGTGAAATAAAACTACAGTTCAGATTTTTTTATTACATCAAGTATCATCACAGTCAAATTTGTGAATTATAGCAGCACAACATAACAAATTTAAAGTTTGAGAAAGGGATAAAAATTGACTTTTAAGACTTACCTATAATAATACCACAATTAAAAAAGAATATGTAGGATTGTTATAAGTAATGAGATAAAATGTAATTTTTCCAATTAAAGTTGAAGTGCATATATTGATTTAATAATAAATGGTACTTTACAAAATAAATTATATACTTGTCTTACTATAAATCCATCAAAAGTATGCTTTTTCTACTTAAAACAAATGCAGTTTCTGCTGTAGAACTTAATGAAGAGATTATACAATACTGACTGATGTTTTGGATGATCCATAAATTAATAGTTTCTTCCTTTAAGGAATATGTATAATTATAGGATAATTAGCTACTAAGAATAAACTTTTAAAACACCGGAAATTATAAATAGCAGAAAAGACTTATCTTACTGCTTTAAGATCACAATATTAAATATTCAGAACAAGCCTCCCTGGTGGTGCAAGAGGTTAAGTTGCAGGACTATGAAGCTATTGCAGCCAGTGTAGCACTAGTTCATCCCCTACCAGGGAGCCAATACACATGGCACCACAGACCTTTTCTGTCTCACCCGCTGCTCCCCTCAGCAATGTATTTCAGTAAACTGTCTGTTCTGTTCCCAATTTTGTTTCTGGTGAATCCTCTCACCCCCACACCTCTGGCCTGCACCCCAGTTCTTGGATGCATAAATAAATCTTTAAAAAAATATTTGGAAGAAAAGTATGACATGATTCTGCAGTAAAAATTTGATGATAAAATGTTATCTCTACATATATTGATAAAGTGATGTATTTTAAGATCCAGATTAAGAAGTGACTGAATTGTATAAACTTTTATATACTACCTCTAATATTTAATAGATAGTTTAGGAAAATGCTTGTGTCTTGAATATAAGATTAAAAAAATAGCATCTTAAATTTGATTTATAAATTATACATTCTATTTTTAGGTCATGTGAATAAAATATGTTAGTATTTAAATGCATTAAAATATTTTATCACAAACTTTGTTAAAAACTAGAATTAAAATTTTTAATCACTTGAAAAACAAACCATAATTACAAGTTGTAAGTCTATTTTATCATTTCTGTAAAACATTAAAAAGATAGACAATATGTTTTAGATAAATTAAGCAATGGTCATTAGCTATTATATTACTAACATAGATTATTTTGGGCTCCTAAATTTATTAGGTTCAAACAATTAAGAAAAACTAAACTCTTGAAAATACTGCATTCAGAATTTCAGATAGTTTTCTCTCTAAGCCTCATATTTGGCTGATCAAGTTCTCACTTTTTCCTTAACTTGATTTCTCTGTCTTATTTTTCTACTATTTACAGAGGTGATTTATACTCAATAGATGAAAATCTTGTTTCTTGTGACACTTAAAAGTGAGAGTTATTTTCCCAGATGCCATTTGGAACATAGTGCTCCTTGGTTAAAGGAGCTTAAGTTTTCTCACTTCAGAATGAATCAGCTAATGATTCAAGAGGACAACATTTGCACATCAACAGTGCCTGTAAAAAGAAGCAATTGGGAAATAGATTTGGATAGGCAACCAACTATGTTACAGGATGAGAACTGCTACTGGGATGTTACTGACCAATTGCTAGAGGTATATCAATGATTTCAAATTCATAAGAATGAAGGTAGGAGACAACTGCTCTGAGAGTCAGAAAACTGATGAGATAAATGACAGATCTATGAATAGACAAAGTCATCCCTTATATGGGAGACATTTAAAATATTTAGCAACATTACTAACACATGAGGAAATAAGATTATAATTAGCTTTCTCAGGAGAAAATGGAGATACATATCAGTTTGTGCTGGATGTCTGCCTGAGAAATAAAACCATGAGGACTGGACAAATAAGTAGGAGACACGATAAAAGAAAGCAAAAAAGCCAGGCAAGTAATGAAAAATGATTTGTATAGGTCCATATTCTTGAATTTATTCAAGGAACATTTCTTAAATCTCTGAAGAGTCTGGAGATTTTAGAGGATGTACTGGTTTTAAATAACGTCTATCTGTCTGTCTACCTGTCATCTTTATTTTTTAAAGATTTATTTATTTATGCATACAAGAACTGGGGTGCAGGCCAGAGGTGGGGGGACACAGTGTGAGGATTCACCAGAGACAGAGTGGGGAACAGGCAAATCTACTGAAATACACTGCTGAGAGGAGCAGTAGGTGAGACAGGAAAGGTCTGCTTCGTCATGTGGGTTATCTCTCTGGCCAGGGATTGAACTTGCGCTGTTGTGTTGCGGATGCTTCAAACTGTGTGACTCAACTCACTGTGCCACCAGGGAGTTCCTCATTTATAACACACTTTCTTGATCCAACCATCTGGCATTTCCATAATTTACCTACAGTATATAGCACTACAGTAAATATGGGAGGGCAAGTTCCCTTTTGAATTAGTGTTTTTTGAGTTTTTTAGATAGATGCCTAGGAGTGGAATTACTGGGTTAAGTGGTAGATTTATGTTTAATGTTTTGAGATACCTCCCTAATGATCTTCATAAGGGCTGGGCCAATTTACAATCCTACCAGATGTATAGGAGGGTTACCTTTTCTCTATATCCTCACCTCACCAGTATTTGTTTCTGGTCTTTTCAATAGGGGCCATTCTCACAGGTGTGAAATGGCATCTCATTCCAGTCTTGATTTGCAATTCTATAATAATAAGTGATTGTGACTTACCATGTGACTGTTGGACATTCTAATGTCTTCTTTAGAGCAGTGTCTAAGAAAAACAGGGAGATGACTCAAATATATAACTTCAGAAATGAAAGAGAAGGCATTAGAACTTTTAACAGAGATATACTAAGGATCATAGGTGATGTCTATGAACAAGTACATGCCAACAATTGACTAACCAAGAAGAAATGGATAAATGACTAGAAACATTGAGTCAACCACCAGTGCACTAAGAAGCATGAAGAAATAGATATCAATAGTCAGAAACTTCCATTGTTTATTTCCTCCTTCCATAAATTCTAATTAAGTTGGAAAAGAGCCACACAATAATAAATGTCCTATTCAGTTATATAATGTCATTTCTTTACTAAAGAATAAAATTAGAGTTTTCTGGTAGCTATCATGTTCCATCTTTAAGAAGATATGGTATATATACACAATGGAATACCTTTCAGCAATCAAAAAAGATGAATCCATGCTATTTGCAACAACATGGATGGAGATGGGAAGGATTATGTTCAGTGAAATAAGCCAGAAGTGAAAAAAAAATATAAGATGATTTCACTTATAGGAGGAATAAAGGGAAACTGAACAAGGGATCAAAAAAAAAAAAAAATAGCCAACAAACTACAAATCCAGGACATATGGCAGAGAAGAGGAGAGAGCGAGGGGTCAGTATGGAAGGGAAGAGAACAAGAGACTATGGTGATGGTTCACAGGTGATAAGGTGGAGGAAATTCTATGAGAATTACACCTGAGGGGAGAAATCAAACACTGTACAAAAATGAACAATGATGAAAAAAATAACCACTTATAAGAAAATAAAAATAAAAAATGTGTGTATTCCAAGGTTTATATTTCTGTTTAAAATACTTTCCTAGCATTTACTTTATTTTGGTTGATGATACAGCATATTATTAATCATTAAAAATGTCTTTAGGAGTAATACAAGAGAAAAACATATTATCAATTCTGGTGCTATAGCAAATGATGTTTTATGAAATGCTAGTTCTTTTACTGTTCCTACTATACAGAAATTACTACAAGCTAACTTGAAGTATGTGAAAAATGAATATTTGCTTCTTAAGACTCATGTAGTCATCATGTACCCCTTCCAGGGACAACAAGAACTCTGGTTAAATATTTTTCCCTTTGTAGGAATTTGGATGTTAGGTTACACTATACTTACTACATTGTCCTCCATTGTACCCCCATCTCTAGAAATAATTTTTTATTTTTAATGTTCATCTTCACTGATTTTAAAAAACATACATTATCATTTCCATGATTTTATCTGTAAATTACCTTCGGTTAATGAAAATAATATGGTATAAAAATATTTACATATAAATTCAGTTTATATCTAAATTGAGCTTTTGAAATCAACAGGTTTTCTCAGAAAATGTTTCCATCAGAAAATGAAGTTCATCATTCTTCATATTTATTATTTGAAAGACAACTCTGTACAAATCCATTCAATTTTCCACTTTCAGCTACAGAAATATAGTTTTTACTAAATAATCTGAATTTATATCATGATATTACACTCTAAATCCAAAATGATACTTGTCATGCCTGTTTTTAAAGAAAAACAGTAAGTTTAGATACTCATGATTATTTACTTCTGAAGAGTATTAACAACAATAATCATTTATTATTTACTAGTCTCCATGCTTGGTCAGCTGTGGCTAAGTATTATAATTGTGTTTGATAAGTGATAAGAACCCTGAAAAATAGAAAAATACTATTAGTACCATGTCGTACAGGGAGAAATAGGCTTGGGGAGATTTAGGATTTGCTGGCCACAGAGCTTGAATGCCACAGGAAAGACTATGTATACTTGACCTGAGCTAGGCCCCTACTTCCACTGCACGTTACCATCTCTCCTCCTGCAAACCTCACCTTGCTTTCTGAAAAAGCATCTTTTAAAAAATCACCATTTTGTCTTAATAAAACTGTCATCCTTGCCTGAAACATCAGCTTGTGTTGATCTCTAGGCTTTCAGAACATTAGTTTTCAATATTTCTCAGTCCTTAACAGAATATCACCATAGTAGTTTCCTTGTATTATCTATTAATGGAATCTCAGCCAATCTCAGGACATTTGATTCACTCCTTTGATATGCTATAACTGGAATTTGTCAAAAGGTCCATAGTGATAATTCTTAGAAGAAGCTAATATATATACAATCCAGGTGAAAATGTAAGTGCAAAATGCAAGGCAGTCCATGGCAATCAGGAACTTGAAGGAATTCCTGCTTTCAACAGAAAGCAGTTTTATACTAATCATCATTAGAACTCACTAATATGTAATAGATTAGACTGAACACCAGTCATTACCTTTGAAGTTCAACTGACTTTTCATGAGTAGGATTGGGTAGCATTAAAGAAAAGTAAAATTCAGAGCAATATGCAAATTATTAAGGAGTGCCTGTATCCAGATATTTAGCAACATACAGAGAGCACATGGAAAATTAATTTTTGGCTCCTTTTCAAATGGTAATTCACAATTCTGAAATATATCTTTGTATTATTTTTAAAGGACTCTTCAAATTTGCAATATTCTCTTTGAACACACATTTCCCAACTTGTTATGATGAAAAATTTCAGATCTACAGAAAAATTGGAAAGAATTTATAGTGAACTTTCATAAATTTGCCACACGAGACTAACATTAGCAAGTGGCTTTACTTTCTGTGTCTATCTGTCTCTCCACCTCTCTACCTAACAAACATCAGTTCTTCAATTTGAATACATTTGATAATAAAGGTGACATCAATATACTTCCCTTTAAATATTTCAGTATTGGCATATATCTTTATATTAAAAAAACAAAAATACTAGTTTGCTAACATTTTCTTCTTAGGGTACGAGGATTCAAAATAAATAAACGTAGTTTGGGGATATCCATGCAACCCTTCAAATTAATTCAGTTATGCCACTGTCATGATTTATAAGTAATAAGGCTTGTAAAAAGGAAATGACTGTTGTTGTTTCTGCCCATGCATAACATGTCTAAATTAAAAACACGGTTGTAAACTGGTGATGTTGTCACCTTTGCTGCAGCTCAGCAGGCAAATTTAATTCATAAATCCTTCAGCAGTGCAACCTCAGACCTCAACTCTAAGCACCAGCATTCTTCTCATAGAAACCTTTTAATTACCTTGTTCAGTTGCAAGTGAGCTGTTTATGGCAAGAGACAGAAGTCTCCATCAGGGCTCCACAGTGTCATTGGGGCAACCTTTATGGAAACAGCAGAGCTGAAGTTAACTGCGAGGGTCTCAGGCACTTCTGGTTTTGATCAAAAAATCTCTACTGGAGGCGGTTGAATAAAACATTACTGAACATGTCAGACTGAAATTATTTGTGCTTAAATAGGACTTTAGTTGAATTAATGAGACCATGTTTTTCTATGGACATTGGAGCTTTCATTTTGAGAAAATTGATTTCTTTGTTGTTAGCATTTCCAAGTGCTTCATTTAATCAGTGTTTCAAACTTATGAATTCATTTTTAATATTAGCTTCTATTTTGCCTTTGCATTCAAAAATTTTACTGATGCCTAAAAAAACTAGGAACTATTCATTCATTTATAAAAAGATTGGGAAGAGCTTGTGCAAGCCATCATGATAGTCATTGTGGAGAGAAAATTAAGGTGCCCTTAGGGGTTTATTGCTTTTATTTTAAACTTATAAGCAGTGGTATAAAAATTTAAGTTAAAAATTTCTCTTGCAATAAATAACAACTAGGCATTATAAATTAGAATCATGCCTGTGTATATGTTTTATTTCTTACTGGATAAGGATGATTTGAAAAAAAATGTGACAGTATATGTATAGTTGAAAAGCGATTTGTGTGTCAAGAATTTATTTTGTTTTGTTTTTTTCTTTTCAGGGACTTTCCTACTACTTACAAAATCATGATATGATGTACAGATCAGAGATGTAGACAATGATTTTATTCTGGTGCTTATGGTTGCACATGAAAAATGAGAAAGATTGAAATGATTTCTAACTTGCACAATTCCAAAAACTGGAGAATTATTTTCTTAGATTTAGGTCATTTTATTAGTCTCAGTTGTTTGTGAAATATACTGATCTTGAGTCCTGAACCATGAAATACTGCAGAAAATAAATAATTTTATTAAAGTGGATAGTGGACTGAACTAGAAGGAAAGAACAAAGAAAAAGGAAATTAAAAAAGTACAAAGAGTTTAGGTAAATTCGACAACAAAAAGTACATGCAAACTAGGGGCACATTCTAAAGGAATACTCATAAAATGATAAAAAACTTTAATGTTTTGAATCAAAATATTCTATAAAGTACATTCTATTTTATAATTCATTCATTGGGAAATATATATCTTGAAAATATGGCAGAAAATATATTTTTAAAATGTTAAGAGTTAATTAGAAGATATTCACAAATAAGTGAATTATGTGATAATGTATTTCTGATTTCATAGATAAATGATTATTAAGGTTTTAGGATTTAAGAATGTATATTCAAATAGGTATTATGTCAAACTATATAAAATAATTGTACATTTCTTCAATGACTACTTTTAGTGGTATTTCAATCTGCTTTTTTATTAGAAAAAATTAAATATTGAACATGCAGTAAGATATGATCTCAGCTAAACATGATTTAAATAAATATATAGATTTTATGAAATATTTTTTTATAACTGATACTAATGTTAGTATAACAAAGTAGCATTAACACTGCAGAGAACTAATAAGTTTATAGTAATCATTTTGATCTGTGTTATTTCATTTATATGCTAAATGGATGGGCTGAATGGATTATTTTCAAATTGTTCCTTATTATTAAAGTTTTCTTTACAATCAGATTGGTCATTCATGATATCTAATCCATTGTTCCTAAACAGGAAAATGTTAGCTTTAAATATGCATTATAAAAATCCAATAAAAAGCATATCATATATCTTTAACATCTTATGAAATGATCACACAGAATAGTACATTAACTAAAATGCTTTTTGATATTTACTGTGGAAAACTTATAATCTCTAAAATAAATAAGACACTTTTATAAGGGCTCAGTTAATTTGAAAAACATAATTTTAGTGTTTTTTTATAAAACAGTTTTGAATAACATGTTCAAAGTACATTATTAAATGGTGAAAGTAATGCAATCTTTATTCTTAGTTCCATTTATGGTAACCTGTGCAAACAGACAGTTACAAATACCTGTTTTGACACAAAAAAGGACAGAAAATTTACTTTTTATTTGAGGTAAGAATAGATTATAGATTATATAGGTTTCAGTTATATAGTTTCTCATCTCGGAAAATGTATGTATAATACCATGTCCCCCATTAAATATCCATTCACCATCTACTACTTCCCTTGTTGCACAAAGTCCTCTTTCCACCATTTTATTGCCTGAGTCCAAAGGATTTTTTTGTTTGTTTGTTTTACTTGTTCCTCTGCTTGTTTTTCTATATGCCAAAAATGAGTGAAATCATATGGGATTTTTCTTTCTTCTGATTTATTTCATTTAGCATAATCCCCTCAAGTTCCATCCATGTTGTAAATTGTAAGATTTCATTATTTATTTATGACTGAGTACTATTCCATTGTACATATATCAAATCTTATATAGCTACTCATAAATCTTTGGGTACTTAGGTTGTTTCTATATGTTGCTATTGCAAAGAGTGCTACAATGAATAGAGGAGTGAAAAAAAAAATGAATAGAGGAGTGAATATAACTTTTCAAATTAGTGTTTTCATGTTCTTCAGATAAATACCCAGAAATGGAATTACTGGATCACATGATAGTCCTACTTTTTTCTTTTAAGAACACTTTACAGTGTTTTTTATAACAGGTGAACCAATTTACATTCCCATCAACAGTGGACAAGAGTTCCTTTTCCTCTACATATTCAGCAACACTTATTGTTTCTTGACTTTTTGATAATAGCCATTCTGCCTACATGAGGTAAAATATCATTGCTGTTTTTATTTGCATTTCATTAATGATAAAAATATACAGAATAACTTTTCATGTTTCTACTGGACATATTTATATCCTCTTTATGATATAGTGAAATACTAAATCCTTTAACTGCTTTTTGGTTTGGGTTATATTTTTGTTAAGTTTTATATATAATTTGGTATTAACTACTTTTCTGAAACACAGTTTGCAAATATTTTCTACCACTTGGTAGGCTGTATTTTGTTTTAATGATTTCATATCTTACATCGAAGTCTTAAATTCACTTTGAATTAATTTTAGTGTATGGTGTAAGAGTGATCTAATTTCATAATTTTGCACTTTGCATGTCCCCAGCACCATTTTTTAAACAAACTTCCCCTTTTCCTTTGTATGCTTTTGGGCTCTTTTGTCATAAATCTATTGTATGTTTATCTCTGGACATTTAAGTCTATTCCATTTATCTGTTTGCCTAGTTTTTATTCCAGTACCACACAGTATTGCTTATTGCAGCTTTGTAATACAGTTTGAAATTAGGGAGCAGTGAATCTCCATTTTATTCTGTTTTCTCAGGATTGAGGAACATATTTTTATTACAGTTTTCATGTATATGAAACATAAAACAATCTTGAAAAGTTAAATACTGTCTTGAGAATGTTAATTATAATTATCTTGTCAAATGAAGCATGTAAGTATATTTAATTCAATGGAATTAATGAACAAATTCATTATTCATGGAATATGTCAAATTATTAATAGAGGTTTTATTTGGGTAGCTCTCCTGATCCTTCCTATTTTTTTCCTCATTAGTTTTTCTGTTTGCACTTATTTTATTTTTTTATATTTTTTTATTTTTTGATTTTACTGATAAATTTTTTAATTTACATATATTTGACATCAATTGTAATCCCCATGAATTCCCCATCACCGTAACAGCAGTGCACCATCACCTCAGTCCGTGCTCCTGTCTGCCCTCAACCCTTCCCTTCTTCCCTCCCCACCAAGTGTCCCCAATTTGTCCTATCTTTTCATTTTTGGTTTTTGTGTCTTTATTGTTGTTATTATTCTTATTCCTTTCCTTGATCCTTATTTGGGTCCCTTATATTACTCCTAGGGGAGGAACCATCTGGTATTTTTCTTTTGCCTTCTGACTTACTTCGCTGAGCATAATCCCTTCCAGATCCATCCATGTTCCTATGAATGTGTCTAGTTTTTCATTTTTTATTGCTGAGTAGTATTCCATCATGTATATGTACCACAGCTTCCCGAGCCACTCATCTGTTTTTGAACATTTAGGTTGTTTCCAGGTCTTACCTATTGTAAAGAGTGCTGCTATAAACATAGGGGTGCAGGTATTCTTCTGAATCAGTGTATTTGTGTCTTTTGGGTATATTCCTAGGAGTGGGATTGCTGGATCCTATGGAAGTTCCATTCTTAGTAGATTGAGGAACCGCCATACTGCTTTCCATAATGGTTGGAGCATCTTGCATTCCCACCAGCAGTGTAAGAGAGTTCCTTTTTCTCCACATCGTCGCCAACATTTGTTGTTGCTGCTTTTTTGGATATGTGTTTGCACTTATTTTAAAAATAAGAATGTAAAGTAATAAAAAGAACACTTTGAAACAAGGTCCTTATCAACATGTTTTGCTGGATTGGAGAATTTAGGTGTAATCTGCATTATGTTTTAGCATTGCACATACAATGGAAGCTAAAGAGTTTGTCTTGATATAAAGTATATATAAAATATATACTTATCAACTTTATACCAATCAACTATAAATTTCAGTAAATAAAACATTTGCATGGTGAATTCTATTAAAGGTCACTGAGTTAAAAATAAGGTCAAGAATTTAGGATTGGCTAAATTGTGAATTCTGACATGCTCTGCCATGCATAAAAATAAGTGAATTATAGATGTCTGCTTTCATATGTGGAGACCACCCATCTTGGTCAAGATAGAGACTAAAAACATTGTTTCATTGAATTGTACCATAAAACTGAAAGACAAGTATAGTTGTTTGAGGACTTTGTGGTGTTTTTTTGTCAACACAAGTCATTCCTGAAGAATCTATTTTGCTTATCATCACCTCTAAAATGATACTAAGGTCTTGGAATCAAGCATAAGAAATATATGGGCATTCAGAAAAAAAAAGATGAATGAATGGAGTTAGAAGCACAAAGTTATATATTTGATGTGGGTTCAATACTTGATGAGAAATGGATGAACTATCAAAGACTGAAATGATGTTCATCAAAATTATACTCATTGCCAGTTTGATGTCAAAATGCATTGAATTCTACTACATTCAGGAGTATTTAGCCAGCTAGAAATATAACATTTCCTTAGATTTTAAAACTTATGTTTAATACATGGTAATCATGGGTAATAAATTTTTCACAAATTATATTTCACTTGACAGAGGAAGATTTATTAGGTTTGTGAACTCATTTAAAATTTAACACCTTTGGGTGCTTTATCACTGAACTTGGTGAGACAGATTTTCCTGTTGAGTAAGTTGTTTTCAGGCTCTAGGGTTCTATTAAATTAAGTCCTTCAGTATATTAAATGCTTCCCTAGTGTTTTAAAGAGTTAATACATTCTGCATTGGGGAATTACATATGAACGTTAAAAAATTAACAATATGCCATTTTTTCATTCAAATCTTACTCATTTTACTTTCATATATTCTATTTCTCTCTGAGTTGAGTTGATAAGGTTCTTAAGAAAACAACTTTAGGCAAATTAGATGAAATGACTTACTTTTGTTTTATCATTCATAGGTAAACCTTTATACAAATATCACTCCCTTTCTCTATTTCAGTTTTTACTATTATTAGGATAACTTTGCTACAAGCAGTTGTAGAATAGAATACAAACAAAAACTAATTTCCCTTTGTTTCCTGGGAATGTAAGGCTGGCAGTGAGTAGTTAGCCTGCTCTTCCTGCTGCCCCAGATGCAAGAGTTTTACATTTGTAAAAATTGTCAGTTGGCAAGAACTGATTAGTAGCATAAGCCAAGTTTTTCTTTTTTGTTCAGTTTATTTTCTACATAGAAAACAGGAACTATATAAATTAGTATAACTTTGTTAAATATTACTCTGACTCCCATTGTTACACATTCAAAGAAATGCACTGTTAGGTACAGGTAATATACTATTATGGTAAGAAATACTTGGTCACACAATAATTGACCCTTCTACGTACAATGTATGCATACAAGCACAAGCACATGTACACATATTAACAACATTTCAAATAGAGTTGCAGGCACATAGCACATATCTTATGGCAAAGGGATGAAGCAAAAGCAAAACATTATTCACTGGAGATAATAGAATTAGTATATTACTTTGGATGGGCAGGTCAATTCTTAACTATTAGTTAAGTAAAATCAGTGAAATGTCCTACATTGTAATACATTTTTAACAGGAAATTCTAACCCATTTTCAGCTGAGAGTATTTCTAACATACAATAATTAATGGGAAGGATAGTCTTCACTTTTTGTATTTTTTTCTTAAAGCCTAATGTAATAGAAACATTTTCCTTTCCAAATTTCTCTTTCTTTATATTAAACAGTAACTCCTTATATTTTAGATCTTAATTTAGATTTTCTTAGGAAGACTTCTTATACCCCTGTATCAATGTTGTCCTGTTTCTTTTCTTTTTTTTTTAATTTATTTATGCATGCAAGCACTGGGGTATAGGCTAGAGGTGTGGGGGTGAGAGGATCCACCAGAGACAGAGAGGGGAGCAGAACAGGCAGATTAACTGAAGTACACTGCTGGGGGGAACAGCTGCCCCTTCTGGGTCACCTCCTCTGCCCTGCCAGTGGCAGGGATTGAACTTGTGCTGCAGTCTGCCTCATGGTGTGTTGCTTAATCCATTGTGCCACCAGGGAGGCCCAGTGTCCTATTTCCATTCTCCGTAACAATACTAGAACATATCATCATACAATTACTGTGGTTATATGTTTAGTAATATTTCTACTCCTTGATCTATATGAAAATGTGAATCTTAGCAGATAATTTATTTTCCCTCCTATCATACAACTGAGTTTTCATAAAGAGACGTCCCTTAGAATAGTAAACCCACTATATCAAACAGCAGCATTAGTGAACTATTCATAATGTATGTGCTTAACATAAGAAACAAAAGACTGGTTTTAGTTAGATTTTTTTTTTGCTAACTCACCAGTGTTACAAAGTTGAACAAGCACAGTCTTTTGCTTATTTTCTGTACATTAAAAATTTTATCATTATTATGTGTTATTTCAGGTACATTAAATGCTTAAATTACTTTATACCTTTGCTTTTCTCTGAAAAGCAATACATTTTACTGTAGAAAATAGGAATAAACAAAATAAAAATGAACACATTATAATATCAGTACTCAGAGAGAGTTGCTATTCATATCCTGGCCTAGAATCCTTCAAATATTTTCCTAATCATAAACTTATACATAAGTGCAGATTTAGTTTTTAAACATTTATCAGCATTAAAGATGACCTAGTTAGTCAGGGATATAGGTATTTATTTCCATGCACTGTTTTACAACATTTTAAAGAGGGTGGGAGCTGAGAACAGCATAATATGGGGCATATGCTATTATTTTTCTATTTGGATAAATGAACCTGTGTCTAAAGTTGATCCTGAGAATGAATGCAGGAAGCAGGCATCAGCACATGTGTCAATTACAGAACACAAGAGAAAACATTCTCATGAGTCACTTTAGAAGAAGGGAATATGAGTTTGTAGTGTATGCACCTGGAAGAACAGGCCAATGAAATTTGAATATTTATTTTAATGGAATTTATTTTTATCTGCAGACTGGGGAGTATGCACACACCCATTACCAGATGCATACATGTTTCATCCTGTAATAAGCCAGCTTTTTTATTTGCCATTTTTTAAGCCTATATATTCTACCACATTGTTTTATTTTTAAAACCTATGTAAAATTTCATTAGCACTAAGATTTTGTAAAAATATTTTTTAAAAGACAGAGTTCTGTACAAATTCACAAATTGCAATGATATAACAAGTTAAGAACTTAAAGCGATGAAAAATGTGTCTAATTTATCTTTAAGTATAATTCAGCAGGGTCAGAGAGTGGTATTCTATTGAACAAATTCTGCATTCTAAATTTAACCTGCTTGAATCATATTTAAATATCATCCTATTTAACATTTTGAAATACAGAATCTGCTCTTAGGAATTTGGCATTTGATCATAAAATGAAACCAAATGTACTTTGACATAATTATTGCTTATAGTAGCAGGCTTTTATTTTTGCATTATGGTTCACACATAATAAAGCTAGAGATTGAAACTAGTTTATTTTACATGTAAAAGATGGAAGAAATTCAAGGGGGTAAAATCAAACTTTATATCAGGTTTTATAATGAAGTGACAAACATAACTTATGGTAAATGCCTCATTCATTCCAAGGAGTAAATACTATATAATTAAAATTTACAAAGTTGACATCACAAACCTTCTTAGTCAAAATTAACTCAGGGATAAAAAAACAAATGAAGTATGAAAAAAATTAAATACAATATTCATATTATGCTTGCATTATTTATTAGAAGGTTAGTTGACTAACAGTTTGAAGTTAAGATACCTTTGTTTTTTATCTTTGCCTGTAATGACTAGAGCCAGTTCTGGTAGCCAGGAGCTTGTGATGAAAATATGTAGAAGAAAGGGAGGGAAGTAAAGAAGAAGAGAGATAGAATGAGAGGGAAGGAAGGTAGAAGATAATGGCAAATCTAGGATAAGAAACTAAAGGAGAAAGAAAAATATCTCTAAGGTGATAGAGTCCACATATAAACTATTTTTAAAAACTAAATCACATAAAATTTTCTAAGTGATGATTTATGACAATTTATAATTCACACCATTGAACTGAAAGACTAGGATTAATTATTTTATTTAGTAAGACTTAAGTTGGGGAAGGGCAATTTTTCTCTATCAACAGAAGAACTTTAAAATTGTATGATTTATCAGTTATCAGAGGTTCATAAAGATCATTTTCCTTAATATCAGATGTTGACATTTTGGAATAATTAAGGTTGAATCCATTACTAACCTGAGTTTAATTTATAAAGTTATTAAGTGACATATGGAAAAGAAAAAAATTCTAATAATGTAAGACTAAAAGACTATCAATAGAGTGAAAGGGAAAATAATGCAAGGATTTCTTTATGTATGCTATGGGTTCTTTGAAATAATATTTTTCTTGAATATACCATTTAATAAATGGTACACTTTTTAATCTCCTGTTTCTCTTTTGAAATAGGAATGTTAAATTGTAGCATGAGTTATTCTGAAATTACTAAAAATTCATCAAATCAGAGAAATCCTTTAGAAAGGATAGAACTTGTGCCAAAATGTCTAAAACCAAATATATTCTTGCCTCTTCTACACCATGGCTGACTTGCTTAGTAGCAGGAAACTCACTGTTTCCAGAATTAACCATTTTAATAGTATATATATTCCATTTTTAGATGTCTCTCCTTTAACCTAAATTTTCCCTACTATCATTCATGACCTGAAAATATTTCTTCCTTATAACCAGTTATCCTCATGATATATTATTTGATCCCAAAACACAAAGAAGGAGCCTGTTGAAAAATTAGCTGAGCAAGAAAATATTTAGTTGCAGTTCAGGTGCCAAACCACAGGTACCAGAGTTAAGAAAATCAATCATGTGTTGTGGTTGGTTGGTTGATTTTTAAAATATCATTAATGATGTGAAGAAAGACCCGACTCAGGATCTGGAAAGAAATGGTAGAAGATAAAAGGATGCAGATTGATAGACTCAGAAGTACAGTTATCTTACAGGGTTCACTATCCATCTAACTAATATTTTCAGACCATACTTTTTCATGTCTTGCTATGCCAAAGAATTTTTATTAAACCATAAATATTCTAGTCATACTCTTCTAACAATTTTGAGCAAACTCAGCATTTTACAAAGACTTTTTTACACATTTTGGGTTTTGGCTTTCTCTACTAATATTCATTTTATAGCTTTTTTTTGAAAAGTATTATTTTTAAGACAAAGACAGCAAAGATCATTTGTTTTTCTAGATCAGTTCTGTGATCCAAGAGATTTTTTTTTTTGCTTTTAAAAAGCTCTTCTAAGACATTTTTTTGTTTTCCTTTATTTCCTGAAGGTGTTTTTAATTTACCAAGACTTAAAGCCCATTATTTGTTAGTAATTTACATATACTTAAAATACATGTATTCTTTATTGTAGTACTAAGTTTATATAACTATATAATCTAGTCTGCCTTTAAATGAGACCAGTGTATTTCTATTTTTCTTTGATATTCCATAGACTCTACCTTGTGGAAGTTGCTCCTAAACTCTTGGGTGCATAAATATAAAAGTTACTGCATCCCATTGTTCACTCCAGATTTTAGAATTGCAAATTTCCTTCCATATCTATTCCTTCCATATCTATTTAATTAACTTATGACCTCAAGTTTACCATCTTAGATATTAAGAGGTAGAGTTTGAGTCAGACACAGTTTCTAGTCTGAGGGCACCAGTTTCCTAAAAAACTGTAATCTTTCCCCATCTTCATATGAAATTCCCCATCTTCATTTGAATTTGTTTTCATCCTTTCCCCATTGTCCCCAAAAGTTTATTCTCAACAAATACTTTTTTCCTGGATGCCAAATGTTTTCCTTAAGTTACTTAGCTTTGAGTCAGCTACAGAAATCTAACTATTCCTGGCATTATTACACTTACTATAGTTTTCACTACACAGGAATTGAGACCTGGAAAAGTCCCTTTCAATTTTAGTTGTCCTGATTGTTTTACCAACATTTCCAGTGAATTCATTTGACAACACTGAGCATCTCTCATTCTCATGATAGACTGTCTGACTCACATATAGATGCTAGCAAAGACTTAACAAGTATCAAGAAGAGAGCACAATGGACTATGGTGGAGGAATACATGTGCTTTAATGGTAGGAGAATTTTGGTGACCATACCTGAAAGGAATCCTAGATTGTGAAAAAAAATTAACAAGGATGTAAAATAATATTACTTCTTATATAACTTTTAGAGTGACAAAAAATAAATTTAAAAAAGAAAAGAGGTCTTTATCTTGGATGTTTCATGCAATGAAACTGGTGATCAGTAAACCCTGATTTCTTTTTTAGTATTTACTGTGCAGTATAATAGCACATTGAATGTGTGGGTGCATTATATATGCATTTAGTGTTTTTTTGCAGTATGTATAGATTTACAGTCTTTCCTTTTTAAAATGGGAGTAGGATTCTAGATAGTATTCTTACACAGAATGCCTGGTATTTTGCAGTGCTTTACTAAAATAAAATAGGTGATTTAAATGCATTAGTGATCAACAAAATATATGTTTAAAAGTAACAGTAAAGTAACATCAGATTAGCAAAGATGAAAGTCTGTATCTCCATTTATTGGTTGGAATGTAGGTATATGGTAACATGCAGACAGTGTTTTGGAGAGTAGTTGGATAATATCTAGTCAACTTCAAGACACATGCAACTGATCATACATAAATCCCACCACTAGGTCAATAACTCACATAAAATCTTCACATTTGCTAAAAGAAAGATATTTCAAGCATTTTATTGGACAACAATTCTAACAGTGAAAAATTGAAAGCAACTTATGCTCCTCTCCACTCTAAAACAAAGCATAAATTCTAGTGTTTCTTACACAATAAAACTGTTGAAATGAATGATACAATTACCAGCATCAGCTAAGCTACATCAATGTTGAATACAAAAATCAATTTGCAGATGGATATATTCCACATGATACCATGTAATATCATTCTATTTCTGCTCAACAAATTACTTAAAAATTTAGTAGCTTGAGAGCACACATATTTTTTAATATTCTTTATGGTTTCTGTGGGTCAGGAATATAGGAGCTGTTCTAAATGAGCCTGCAGTGAGATGCTGGCACAGTATTGCTTCATCTGCTGGCTTTCAGGGATGGACATCCTCTCTCAAGGTGGCTTGGTCACACAACTGGCAAACTGGTATTGTTTAGAGGTGAAGGATTTAGTTCCTCTCCACAGGGGTTTTCCAAAAAATGTTCTGTGTATTCTTAGGAATTGGTAGTAGACTGCTTCCAAAAGGAGAGATCCAAAAGGCCAAGGCAGAAGCTATCATACTTTCATATATCCCCTCAAAAGTCACAACTGTCTCCTCCAGCAGAGTTGTCTGTTCGTACTGATTTGTTTTGTTTCAGAAAGCAAAACGATCCTAGAGGTAAAGTTTTCTGGTAGGTACAGATCACTGGAGTTCATCTTCGCAGCTGACTACCAAATACCATCTATATAATTTTTGTGAAAATCTTAAACATATTGTGTTGTTTTATATCCATACTTACAAATGTTAAATGAGAAAGAGAATACTGCAGAGGATCAACAGACTGTTTGGAAAGTGGTTACTTTTGATGGGAAGGAATGAAAATGAAATTAGAGAATGAACATGGGTCTTTAGCAGTGTCTATTCAATGTAATTAAATATTTATGTAAATTAATTATGAAAGAGCTTCAGGACTACAGATGTGGATGTTATACGTATTGATTTTTTTTTTTAGGTACAATAAATTTTAATCAAATTGGCATGTTATGACCAAAAGATAAAATGGGCATTGCCACCTTATCTTCTGCCCTTGCCTTTACCAGGCTAATAAAACAACTTGAAACACAGATTAAGTCTTGGTCTGTATGTGAGAAGCAAAGGGAATTTCTCAGTATTTAAATATATTAATATAACCAGTTATATAAAATCTAAATACAAAACCAATTTCCTACAGGTTTGGAGATGGGATTCACCACCTCAGTTAAAAGTTGATGATTATTAATCAAGTACAAGTTGGTCTTTAGAAGGGGAAACAATCATTGTACTTGATGAACCCTAATAGCTACACAAATTCAAAACACCAAACATATTCGTTTAACCACAAGCCAATCTTATTTAAATCAGGACTGTCAAACAAAGAAAAATCTATCAGCCATTCATGATCTGAATTCCGGTGTATGAGATCAATTTAAATATGGTACACACAAAAAAGTCATGAGACGCTTCTGCTTTATAATAAATAAGGCAGTGCCAACTATTACTCATTAGTAGCTTTCTTGAGATAAGCTATCAACTCTGCCCTTTCCGACTTCTTTTTAATGCC
>JAGFMF010011791.1:5636318-5684289 GCA_019455555.1 Galemys pyrenaicus | reverse complement strand
TTTTAGGTACAATAAATTTTAATCAAATTGGCATGTTATGACCAAAAGATAAAATGGGCATTGCCACCTTATCTTCTGCCCTTGCCTTTACCAGGCTAATAAAACAACTTGAAACACAGATTAAGTCTTGGTCTGTATGTGAGAAGCAAAGGGAATTTCTCAGTATTTAAATATATTAATATAACCAGTTATATAAAATCTAAATACAAAACCAATTTCCTACAGGTTTGGAGATGGGATTCACCACCTCAGTTAAAAGTTGATGATTATTAATCAAGTACAAGTTGGTCTTTAGAAGGGGAAACAATCATTGTACTTGATGAACCCTAATAGCTACACAAATTCAAAACACCAAASATATTCGTTTAACCACAAGCCAATCTTATTTAAATCAGGACTGTCAAACAAAGAAAAATCTATCAGCCATTCATGATCTGAATTCCGGTGTATGAGATCAATTTAAATATGGTACACACAAAAAAGTCATGAGACGCTTCTGCTTTATAATAAATAAGGCAGTGCCAACTATTACTCATTAGTAGCTTTCTTGAGATAAGCTATCAACTCTGCCCTTTCCGACTTCTTTTTAATGCCAGCGAAGATCATTTTTGTTCCAGGGATGTACTTCTTGGGATTCTCTAAGTACTCCATCAGCGTGTCCTCTTTCCAAGTGATACCTTTGTTCTTGTTGGCATCTGTGTAAGAAAATCCAGGGGCCTGACCTGTCTTTCGCCCAAAGAGACCATGGAGATTTGGCCCGGTTTTGTGCTTGCCTCCTTTCTCCACAGTATGGCACTGGGCACACTTCTGCACAAAAATCTTCTTGCCTTTCTCAATGTCACTCATTTTTAAATCGCTCTTGTCGCGGGCGACACAGAGGTTACAGCTCACACGCCGGACGTCCCGCTCTTTCTATACGTATTGATTTTTACCATCCATTTTTTCTTTACGATTCTTTGAATTAAAATTTCTTCAAAATGATGCAGATAAGCGGTCTTTACTAATTGCTGGATGACAACTTAGCTTTCTCAGCTGATGTTTCTTTGATGATATCAACAAATCCTGGCTCTTCAGTAAGAAGAGAGCATTAGAATACCTAAGACATGCTTTGTCCTCATTCAGTTTATTTTGTTAAGGAATCCCCTTTGACAAAAGCATCAATTGAAACAAATAAACTTCTGATGTGGAAATCCTGAAATCTCAAGTTAGTATTAGTAGTCAACATTTCCTTAGTAATTATTATGTGCTAGGCACAAGGCTATGCAATTTGTAAGTATTAAATCATTTAATTCTGAAATTGATCTTACGGTATGCCCTATATATTCAAACAGGTGAGACTTTTAAGAGCAAGTAGGTAATGTACTATTCGACAAGCTAGTGAGAAAGCAAGTATTTCTACCTAGAAAATCTGGCTGTTCTATTATGCTGTCTCCTTTCTACAGATTTTGTCACTCTGGTTTTCTCATTATCAGCTTATAACATCATTTTATTTATTTTTTAAAAGATTTATTTATGCATACAAGAACTGGGGTACAGCCAGAGGTGTGGAGGGGTGGTGGCTGAGAGGATTCACTAGAGACAGAGTGGAGATCAGAACAGGCAGATCCACTGAAATACACTGCTGAGGGGAGCAGCAGGCCAGGCAGGAAAGGTCTGCTGCCCCATGTGGGTTGCCTCCCTGGCTGGGGATTGAACTGGCGCTACTGTGCTCCAGATGCTTCATAGCACTATGCTCAACCTGCTGCGCCACCATGGAGGTCCCCTTATAATGGCATTTTAAAAACTTCCTAGTTATATGTATCCTGTCCTCAGTTTTAAATATGATAATGGTGAAGCCATAATCTTTCCAATGAGAACCTGATGGATAATAGCTTTATGGTCCCAGTATCTAACCCTGGGAAGATGGTAACCAAGACCCATTACAAATACCTAGAACTCTGAATTGGTCACAGTTCAGGAAGTCATTGTGTTTGAATCTGTGCTAAAGGCCAGTGGCATAGAAGGATGGGTATAGTTCTAACTCTAGTGTCCTATATTTGGAAGATTAGCATGATGTTTGAGTTGTCCCCTCCTGGTATTTTATAAAGGATCATCAGTCACTTTCTTAATTTGTCCAAGTGGCCATAACAAATGCTGCAAACTGACTGGCTTAAACATAGAAATATATTTATCAAGTTCAAGGCAATAAGCTCAAGATCTGGATCTCAGCATGGTCATGCTCTAGTGATAACTATGAAAATTATCCTTTTTGCTTGCAGACAACCATTAACTTACCATGTGCTTACATGGTAGGGAAAGAAATATAGCAGACTCTGATACCTCTTTCTATAAGGGCACTAACTTATAAGAATCATACCCTCATGAAGTCATCTAAACCGAATTACCCTTTAAAGGCTTCATTTTCAAATACCACCATGTTGGGTAATGAGGCTTCAACATATGAATTTTGGGGGGGGATAAAATTCAGTCCAGAAAATTTATTAATCCTCATGCACCATGGTGCTCATCCATCATGTCATGACAGGCTACTCAAGCTCAGGTTGCTCTTCATGGTCAATTTTTCAGCCAATACATTCTGAGCATTCAGTTCAGGTTAATTTGGTCACAACACTTGATATTCCGATCTGAACTCTTGAGTCACCCAGGCAGGGCTCTCAGAAGCCACCTCTCAGGCATTCCAACACCAGGTTCAAGGTGATAATGCAGATTAATTCCTAACTATAAGGTTCATATTTGTCCTTAAACTAATTATCCCATGCTTTCCTATCCCTTCTAAGTTATTTATTTTTAGTGACTAAAATTAAAGTAGGTGTCTAAATTTGTCCTCTTTGAAGTTACATGTATAGCCAGACAGACAAAATTTTTGCTTAGAGATTAGCATATGATGTTACTTACCACTTTAAATTCATTTTAGGGTCTCCCTGGTGGCTCAGGAGTTAAAGTCTCAGTGCTATTAAGCTATCACTATCCACTGCAGCATGAGTTCTATCCCCTGCCAAGGACCTAACACAGGTGGTACAGCAGACCTCTCCTGTCTCACCTACTGCTCCCCTCAGCAGTGTATTTCAGTAGATCCTCCTGTTCTGCTCCCTGCTCTGTCTCATCCCTGCAACTCTGGCCTATACCCCAGTTCTTGTATACATACAGATTTTTTTTAAGAAAATTCATTTTTTTATTGATATTAAAAAATATCAATAACATACTTGAGGAATATACTTCTGATGTTTAAGTTATCAATGGAAATTCATTTTTAACACTATTAATTAAGGAGACAACACTACCTGTACCTTACCTCTATTCATGAAGTTTTAATCTTACTGAGTCTGAAGTCCCTGGGCTTTCTCCAGTTGTTAGATCTTGGCCTTTACTCTATAAATCGACATGTAATTTGGGAGTAGAAAGCCTCTGGCTATCTGATGTGTCATTTAGTTCTTAGGGGATCTAAAATGCCCAGAACAAGGGCCTGCAGCTGTGAAGTCCATTCTCTATTACAAAAATCATGTAGACTTTCTCTCTCCATGGGCTTCTAATCCTGTTTGACTCACTCTCCCAAAGTGTTGAAATAGTAGAAATAGCAGACACTCAGATCTAGAGAGCAAACCATTTATGATAGAATTATCACAAATATGTTATCTTCCAATAGTGAAAAACTCAGAAATGGTGAGGCAGCGGGGAAGGTGTTTTTTTTCTCCTGTGTCTCAGATAATCAGTTGTGAGGATTGTTTAATGTCAAGAAGGGGATTAAATTCAAGATTGATTTTTTTTAATCATTGATTTACAAATTTGATGATGAGTTCAGTACATTCAGTATACAATATATAAGGAAATTTTTCTGTAGCAACTTTTCTGAGTCACAGAAATTATCACAATTAGACTTTTATTATATGATACCTCATAATTCTTTCTTTTGAGTGGACAGTGGGCTTCTACATGAAAACTACTTATATTTTTGGACTTCTAATTTAATATGTAGACAAGACCTACTTGCAACTACCTTGTTTTGTATAAATGTTGTTTTGAAAGGCCAGATTCATTTTAAGTCCATAAGCAGCAATCAACATTATCTAATGCTCATTAAAAACTGATTCCATGCCATTTTCCATTTATCACCTTATTTAATACTAGAAGCTGGGTACAATTATTTGGCATATTCTACAGTCATGAAACTATTTCTTACAATTTAGGAACTTGCCAAGGTGAGATAGTTAATAAGATGTGAAGTAGGGATTTAAATGTTGATGTTGTGACTGTAGAGACCAAACTCTAAATCATTTGCCTCAGTTCTACGTAGAACCAAATGGGGCAAAATGTTAAACATACAAATTCTTAATTATTCTCCTTGAATATTTGGGTGCAGATTCTGACCATCTACAGTTTTACAAGTTTATCATTTGATTCTGTTGCCTGCAAGGTATTAAACCTTGATTTATTAGATATAAGCTTTTCAGTAGCAGTACCCTGATGGGTATGAGTTTCTAAGTTATTGAAAGCTCAGTCTCATTAAAATTTATTATTTTTTACCATTCTCATTCATCATATTTTAATATCATGAATCTACTTCAGATATTGCATGAAAACAATCCCTGTTCCCAAGGTTTGACAAAGACTGTTCTTTTAAAAGCTGATAAAATATTTGTGTTAGTGACACATTTATCATCAAAAGGTCACAGCTTCAAAGGGGGGTGGAGTTAATCCAGAGCTTTAGCTAAAATACTGCTCTCTGGTTAATGGATGCAGGGTTGTCATTGTTAGAACAGTAAAAGAGCTCCATTATTCGATGACTCTTGTAGCTGCAGATGCTGAAATGGATATTTGCTCACAAATTCAAGTTTTTCTTTAAAAAAAAATCTGACTTTGGCCTTTAGAATCTAGTGCATGAGCTAAGAAGATTTAAAATACAAACTTGAGAAGTTTAGCATGATTTATTAGGAGTCATAAAATACAGTGGTGGAAAGCCATCTTTAGGGATACTGGCAGGAAGTGTATTAAATCCTGAATTTAACATGGGATTTTAGTAAAAGGAAGTGGCAGCAGTTGTGTGGTTTCCTGTTAATCAATTTCTAAATCTGCTACCTAAAGATAAACACTTTTTTCTATGGTTCTGAACTGATCTGGCTAAGCAGCATAATATAAAAATTATATTCCCTTTATTAATTTCATACTTAATTATACATGTTTAAGGGTAAAACAAAATGATTTAGATACTGGATATTTCCAAACCAGGAAGCTCTAGGAGATGAATATCAAAAAAGAGTGGGATGATACCACCACCTGTAGTTTTATAAAGTTGTAAATTTTACATATCCCACCTCCTGACACATAGTAGGAACTGAAAGTCTCAGAATCACTGAATCATAATCCACCTGTAAATGGATTGTGCATGTAGAAACATTAATTTGCATTTTCTACCAATTCCACTTCCATATTCTATTTTCTATCAGATTTTTTAAAAAATGTGGAACATATTTCTTTATATACGCTTTTTATCCTTTTATAGCTATGGGAAACTGCCAATTGTGTATTGGAATCAAGTTTCCATAACTTTTCATTGAAAGTCCTGGTGATGCTTTAGTACTTAGATTGAAGATGGTCATTTCTTTGTGAGCAGTGTGAGTTATTAGTCAACTTTAATATCAAGGTATAAACACAATTTTTGATAACTTATTCAGGCCTAGAAAATTTCAATATTACTTTAATGTGTTTTTGATGCTTTGTACCCATTTTTGACTAATATACTTTGTAATCCTTTAAAATCTAAAAAAAAAAAAAAAAAAAAAAAAACTTAAGAACACCATTTCCTTTCCTTTATGTGTTTGAAAGTTAAATATTATAACCTCTCTTATTTATCTCTAACTGAAGAGCTATGTTTGAACTCCACTGTCTGCCACATTTTCCTCTCCATAGAGGAAAATTTTTGGTCCTCAGAGGAAATATAGATAAATGAACAGCCCTTGGTTTGGGAGAATTATGGTGGATGGAACTGTGGATTCTCACTGATGCTTGTGCCCTAATCTTTGGATCTTGTGAATATGCTCCCTATTGACAAAAGGGTCTTTGCCAATGTTATTAAAGTTACAGATCTTGAATGGGGAGATGATCTGGATTATCTAGGTGGGTATATTCTAAATATCTAAGTCTTCAAAAGTAGAGGATCTTTCAGGATTGTGTCTGGAGAGAGAAAAGAGTAAGAGAGAGGAAATGAGAGACATGAAATGAGAAATCAAAGCAAGATGAATTATTTTGGGTGTTGTTACAAGTAGTAGTGACTCAACAATGCTAAATACTCGAGAAAGAGCAAGAAAGCCATTCTAAGTTGTGCATCTGAAAGAGGAAGCTTGAAAAATTTATCCCTAGGCTCTTAAAAATCAGGGAAGGGAAGTTCCCCTACCCCAGCCTATACATACTTTTCTTGGGATATTTACTTTCTGGAAATATGCAATTAAAGAGATCTATTTTTTGAAATTTTAGTGAATCTTTTTGAAGGTTAAATAATTTTCTGTCTAACTGAATTACTTTAAGTTGTCATTTATTAAGGACTTGAGATGCATCTCTTTGAAATGCCAATGTCAAAATATATAAGTCCTCTCCCTCTCAGTTTCTGTAGGAGGATGCAGTTTAACTTCTGTAGAATACCAGACCTCAAGTTGAAGAAATTTCTTTACTATGATGATATGATAGGTTTATTTTTCCTTTGGATAAAGCCAATTAGCTCACAAAAACTGGTCATTCCAAATGGTAAGTGAATTTGAGATGTACTTTAATGGTCTGTCAAGTCCTCTGCTTGAAGACTAGTTATGGTTTATAACCTGAGAACATATATCCAATGGGCTGTATCTGGTCATATAAAATGTTTTGTTTTGTTTAACATTCTCTTTACATGACTCATTGAGATGCAAATCACATTCTGGTTTAATTCTGTTCAATAATAGAATGGTTTTCGCTCTTCTATTTTTGTGTATTCTGGATTGATAAGTGATTTTGTTTTTAATTTTCCCATCAATATACATGTCCTTATATTTTCTTAAATATATAAATTTCTTAAATATTCTTAAATATTTATTTGCAAGCTAATTATTCCTTTGGTACTAGGATTAATCTTTGTTTCTTACCTGGGTAGAGTAAAAGTCTCAGTGGTGTGAGGTACCAGATAGAGTTTAAACATATGTAAGTAAATCTTGTTATTTTACTTCTGCTTTCAGAGACAATTCAGAATTGATATTTAAGGGAACATGGGAAAACCTATGTCATCAAAGCAATTAGGTTTCTATTTGGGTTGTACACATGTGCAGGTATATGTGAACTTCCAGGAACTAGGTACCTAAAAATCTATTTTAACTCTCTCCTTTCTTTTCCCTTCATTTCTATTTTTTTCTTAAAGATCCCATGAAAATGCAAACTCATGTACTTGAGAGTTGCCATAAGATAAAGCAACAATCTAATCCACATAGAATTGATGAAGCTGCATTTGTCTAAAAGCTAGTGATCACCTTTCTTAATAAGAAAATAAATATTTTACAAGGCTGATGCTAATAGTTTTCTCTGTTCTAATTTGTAAACTTAAAATAGCTGTGTCAACATATCCTCCCATCGTATATTCCTTAACACATTCTCTATTTTCCAGATTAATATTTCACTTAATGAAAACCTGTATATTCACTTAATGAAAAACCAATCAAATGTTTTCCTGCATGATTTCTTATATTTCTCCTTGTATATTTTATCATGTTTTTCTCACCTTTCCTTTACCCGAACAATCTAAATGTCAGTTTTGATATACCATTATTCCTTTCCTCTACATTTTTAATCATCATTGTCAAACAGTAAATTGTCCCCAACTCCTCACTTCTGTACATCAACATCTTGGTATTCCTAAGTCCCAACTTCAACTCTCAGTGCTCTTCCTGAGCCCTCATTTTATAATCAAAGCTTTCCTCTTTACAATAAAACTTTGTCCAGGTACTGTCCCTGCTTTGAGTGCTTAACTCTGCCTCTCCCACAAAGACCGGTTGGCTTTAGTATTCCTTGGGTCACGTAAGGGGGTTAATGCCTTCTTTATAGTTTGCTTTTATTTTCTGTATTAGTACCCACAATAATTAATAAAAACAATAAGTAAAAAAACAACAGATGCAAGAAAATTTCTGGAGACCTGGGTCCTTCAGCTATTATCATTTATGCTTTATTTCTGTAGTCTATGGAAATCCTAGTCAGTCTCCATTCATTGGTGAGCTTGACCTCTGTCTCACGACCTTAGGTCAGGGAGAAATGGAATTGTTTGGGGTGCTGATTATGACTCAAAGTCTTCATGAGTCAATGTCAAAACCTCTGAAGCCTTGACTGCTGCTGGAAAGTTTGCTTGTAAAATGCTCCACCACACAACTGGGAGTTGGTGATGGCTGGCACTACAATGATTCTGTTAATTTACACATGTCTCCCAATTCTTAGGTTTTCTGTTCACCAGGTGACCTCTCTATCTTTAAGAAGATAAACTAATTTTCTGCATATGATGTCTGGGTTCAGAGAGAGGGAGGTTGAAGACAAAGGAAGAGAGAAAAGACTAAAAAATTAAAAGAGAAATTGAAAAGGAGAGAGGAGAAAAAGAAAGAGGCAGAGGAGGAGAGAAGGAGTGAAAAGAAGATGGAGAAAGCAAAGGGAAAAATAATGAATAATAGAAGGCAAAAAAGGTGGAAGAAAGAGGAGTGCAGGGGAGGAGACAGAGATGGGAAGAGAGAGAATACTTGGTTTGTGAGGGGTGCAAGAGGGCTTGCTAGACTGAGGTCCCATTTTTCTTATAATGGTTACATTACAATGCTTCTGTGAATGTTTTACTCCTTAAATGGGAGATGGTCAACCCTCCTACACTCATTTTTTGAATTAGAAATAGCAAAAAGTGGCTATTTATTTAATCTCACCAGATTATTAATCTATTTAAGTCCACTGTAGAACTTTATAAGAGTTATTTTTTCCCATTAAATAGAATTTTCAATTACAGCATAATTTCCCAGCTGTGGACTGAATAAGAGTTTGTTGGAGAAACCACAAGCACACTTCAAACTCCACATAATCAAATGCATAACCTTAATGCATAAAGTTTTATCAGAGGAAAATGTTTGACTTTTCAAAAAGGCTCATTCATTAAAAATAAAATTACCTTTGTGTTCATTTTAATTGTAACCTTTAAGCAATCAATGAGTAATATACTCACTGTAATCATTCTTTAAAATTAGAATTATTGAAAAACTTTATGATCACTGATGAATGGAAGAAAGTGATATTGATTAGTGGCCGGGAGAGATGATCTCAGGCAGTAAACAGGTACAGTCCTATAAGAAATCACATTATCCTATTTTCTAGCACTGTTGCAGTATGTCAATTTTGAATAAATGTCATGTTTTTAAACTTAACTATATATTGCTTTATAATACTTTAAGATAAAGTTCTAATCTAAGTAACCCTACAATAATAAATGAAAGCTACCTGGGCCCTCCCTGGAGGCCTAAGCATTGCATCTCAGCACTATAACCTCTATGGCCTGAGTTTGATCCCCGCCAGGGAGGTGACCCACATGGCACAGCAGACCTCTCCTGCCTTGCCCACTGCTCTCCTCAGTAGTATATTTCAGTTTATTTGCCTGTTCTACTCCCCACACTTTCTCTTGTGAATCCTCTTACCCCCACCTCTGGCCTGTACCCCAGCTCTCATATGCATAAATAAATAAAATCTTTTTTTAAAGAATATTTCTAAAGTGATATTATAATTATACACCTTTCATTTCATATACTAATGATGTAAAACTACATTTTTCTCAAAATGAAAAACTCAAAATTGCTTATTCTAAACACAGCTTCATGAATACCAACACAGATATGGAAATTTGTTTAAATTTAAATTTTGCATCTAGGAATGTTGTGGTTGAGAAGACAATATGACACTAATTAACTGACAAATGAGACATTCAAACCTAACCCCTTTTCATATTTTCTATATACTAAATGTTCTTCTTTCTATATAATAAATGTTCTTTTGTGGTTATGCTATATTAATTACATTAAAAATACACCCTGGTCCAACTATATTAATACTTTTATCAAATGAATTGAAAATAAACAAATCCAGAATTTAAAGAGGAAACAATATTTATTAAGTGGGATTACTCTGAGAGCCTATCCAGAAAAATTCTAGTGAATTTTTGGCTTGTGAATCAATACAATTAACCAATACAATAATTTTTGATTCATAGAGAAAATGTTTATCTTGTGTCCAACAAATCGTTCCAAATTGAGTCACACTACCTGGATTTTAGATTTGAATAATCAAGTCTGTATCTTCAATGAACAAATGATCCAATGGAACAACAAAATTAAATTGAAAATGTAATCAGATCTTTACCTAATATTCGAAATTACAGGTTATCAAATTTCAGGAGTGCATTTGAACTTAAATGTTATGAATTTTCTTTTTTATTTATGTCTGTATTTCATATTCTCAATGATTTGGGGAATGCACTGTTGCCAATACATCTTCTAGTACATGCAATATCACCATGTAGATTACAAATAACTATATGAGAATCTAAATTATGAAAAAGTAACTCTAACACGGGAATTTTACAACACACCAGCACATATAGCTTGGCAGTGGCCATAGAAAGAGCATAGCTTGGTAGTTTTGAAATCCATTATTTAACTCTTCTCTATCTGGTAACTAAATAATTAGATAGAATTCAACTAAACTATCTAGATAGTTAAAATAATGACATTTCTTTAGAAATGGTAAATTTAGAGATGGATGATATTTGCAAATACCATTATTATGAATTTTGAACTCATACATTCAAAGGAGAAATGATTTTCTGAAAAGTATTATTAATAAAATAGCTCTGTCTTGATCTACATATTCTAAGCAGAAAACAGAAATCTGTCTCTAGTAAGAGCTACTAGAATAAGATTTATAATCTCCAGTAAGTTTTTGTCATGTCAGTGTCATTTTAGAATAAATTGATGATTGCTAGAACTTTATTTCATTTGTGTCTCTTCTGATTTTACAGTTTTACAGACAGTCATGTTCAATGTAATTATGCTGTATATTATAAGAATTATGCCAGGTTTAAAGAAACTATTTTAAATACTCTTATATTCAAGAAATCTATAAAATTTTGCTAGACTACAGATTTTTAACAAAACTTTTTTCTTAATAAAGCACTGAATCATTAAGATCTACTGATATGAAATCCACATTATTTTTGCATTTTTTAAAGTACATCTGTCAGAATAGACAGAAATTGCTACATGCTGGTAGTAAATGAGCAATTTATGCTACAGAAGACAATATTAATATACAGAAGATGATCTTATTTTATTCTCAAAGAAAAACTCCATATAAAAATCATTTTATATTATTTTCAAAAAGAAAGCCTAATTTTTGAAATTCATATGGAACCACAAAAGACCCCAAATAGTGTAAGTAATTTTGACAAAAAAAGAAGGGAAATAGAGGTATCATATTTTCAGTCTTCAAACTATATTACAAGGGCATAGTAATAAAAGTATGGCATTGGCTTATATTTTAAAAAAAAGTACAGGCCTATGGAATAGAATTGAGAGTCCTTAGAGTCTAGAAATAAATCCACATCTCTATGTACAGTTAATGTACAACCAAGGGGCTGTTACTGTATGAGGGAAAAAGGAAGGTCTCTTCAGAAAATTGTGTGTGAAAATTGGATAGTCATATGAAGAAAAATTAAACTAGTCTCTATCACGCCATACACAGAAAGCAACTCAAGTGGGTTTAGGGACTTAGATACAAGACCTTAATCCATTAAATACACAGAAGAAAACATAAGCAAATATTTCACAAATGTGTGGATGTTTTTGAGGACTCAATTCCAACAGTAAGTAAAATAAATGCAAAAATAAATGAGGTTACATGAAATTATAAATTTGCCATAACCTGAAACTCTTAATAAAACAGGGAGAAAAAAAATGGGGAGAAAATATTTGCACATCATGCATCTGACAAGGGGCTAAAATGCAAGATCTATGAACAACTCATACAACTAAATTATTCTTTAGAATTTACAACCATGTAAGTACTCATAAGTATGCTATTAAATTTTTGGATTTTTATCCTAAAATCTGAATGATGTTAATTTGTCCATCCATCTAGTTTTAGAATATCCCAGATAGGTTGGGAAATTTCCTAAAATAGAACAATGTCATAGCTTTTCTAAATACTACTGATGAAAAAAAAAGACATTTTTAATTACATACTTTACAATGTAATATAATGAATATACTGCAAAAGATATCCATAGAATAAATGTTTATGTCAATTCAAAACAAATTTCATACATACACAAACATTATATGGGTGTATATATTTATATTTTCTGAAATTATATGGATCAGAATATACAATTTATATTATAATATAATCTGTTTATTTTGCATTTTGTCAATCTAGTATACAATTTATCTGTGAAACCAATTTGACAACCCATACAATTATACATATCCTAAATCAGATTTAGATTAAAATAATATTAATGAATAAAACCAAAACATTAATGTTTAAATGTTATTGTGGTTTATCTTTCTAATGCTGATTTCATATTTAAACTAATCTGAGTGACTAACTTTACCTTTATGCCTATATCCAGGAACATAAGTTTATATTTTAACACAATGGAAGGTGACATATTCATTTTAGATATACATGAAAATTTTTAGTATTAAAGTGGAAGAAATATAAAGATCTGAAAATTTTAAAGAAGGAATGCTATAATAATTTTCTGAAATATTTCATGACTTACTTAATTTTTCTGTAACATTTTAGAAGACAAAAGTGTATTTCCAGATGCCTTATTTTTTTTTTTTTTTGAGTGAATCTTTAGGCTTTTCAATGGATTTTTTACTTTGTCCAGATGTCACTCTTGGTAACTGATTAATTGTGGGTATAACCTATTCTTCACACTTTTAAAATAAATACTCTGTTCTCTCCCAAAATAGAAAACTAAAAACAAATGGTGAATTGCTATCGTAATAGTATGCTACTATAGGGAAAATTAATAAAGATATGATGGATAAATGAAGATTGATTAATATTAATGACCTACTGAATTTTCCATTGTGTGGTAGAAATGAGTTAAAGACCATTTATACATTTCTGATTCATTTAACTAGAGTAAGTAGTATTGTCATTCACACATTTGTAGACTTATAACCTAATATATTGTGGTATCTTGAATTCATTCTATAATTTGCATAAAATTTAAATATCATCCTCCTGGCCTTCCTGGTGATGCAAGGGGTTAAGGCTTAGCAGTATCAAGCTATCACCAGGCACTGCAGCATGAGGGAGGTGACCCACTTGGCACAGCACACTTCTGCCTCACTCGCTGCCTATTACTCCCTTCAGTAGTGTATTTGTCTGTCCCCAGATTTTTTTCTCCCTCATCTGTCTCTGGTTATTCTTCTCACCCTTCCGCACATCTAGCCTGTACCCCAGTACTTGTATGCATGAAAAAATATTATTTATTTTTAAGATTTTATGTATTCATATACAGAAGAGCTGGGGTACAATCCAGAGGAGGGGGGTGCGAGGAACCACCAGAGACAGAGCCGGAAGCAGAAAAGGGATATTGACTGAAACACTGCTGAGGGGAGCAGCGGGCAAGGCAGGGGTGGTCTGCTGTGCCATGTGGGCACCCCTCTGGCCAGGGATCTAACCGCACTGCGGTGGCTGCTGAAGCTCCACAGCATGGCACTCAACTCCTTGAGCCACCAGGGAGGTCCCATAAATAAATCTTTAAAAAAAAAAAATGGCACCCTGAATACCAAAAACTTCATTATAATTTTAATTTACTCAAGATAAAGCTACACTTGAAAAAAAAAAATCAACACACTACAGTATAGGTAAGATTGTGTATCAGAAGATAAATGCATTTTCTAAAATGCAAGATGTCAATTGGTCTTACTAGCTTTAAATATGGCAAAACAGGATCAGTATCTACAAAGATTACAAACTCTAAAATACAAATTACCTTTATTTTAGCATTTCCCCCTTATCAAAGTTTGATAATAAAAGTTTGAAGGATAATGTTATTCTAATTTGTCATCAGGAAGAAATACAGATTAATTGATATGAGTATTTTTTTCCAGAAACATTGTACTTTTTATCCAGTAAGTACTTTAAAACTGTGAAATAAACTTTGGGGAGCCACGTTAATTTGCCTACAGATTTTGAATAAATTCTAATTCTGTGAGAATAATATTCAAATAAACCCTAAAATTATATGCTTTCTATTGTTCTATTCTCTTTACCACTGATCAACCAAATAAGCTTGAGGAGTTACATAGCTGCAACATGCCACATTAAGATCTGAACTTATGAAAAGGAGTCTGCAAATCTTCATCAATATTTAAGCAGCACAAAATATAAATATCTATACACAATGATACATTATTTGAGATAAACACAACACTTGCAACATAAAAAGCTCTATGCCCAACCTTCTGTCCAAATACTAAATATGTTTTATCTAGGTTTAATACAGTATGTAGGAAAGTACTTATAAATTTGTAATAAACAAACCATGGTGTAGCTTATTTAATTACTTCAGGCATCAGAAGCCTACCAAATTAGTTTAGCCAAAGTTATTATTCAGTAATCCAATTTTATCACTTGATGTTTGTTGCAAATGGTAAATATCCAAGCCAAAATCACATTTTTTAAAAGAGTCATATGCCATCTTTATTCTAAGTCATGAGATTTGATTGTTGCTTCATTCAGAAAGTAGGGATTATTTTAAGTGTTCTGGAAGATAACACTAAAATCTGTTTTCAATTCATTGCCAAGAAAGGATGATAAATAAACCAAAATTTGAGCCAATGCTTTCAATGTTAAATTGCTGATACAAAGCAGATCATAACTCTCATTTAAAGGGAAAAAAAGCCAAGGAAATAGAAGCATAGCATTTGGCTTTTCATTTGATTCCAAAAGTTTGCTTGAAAAATGACTGGACTATCCAGGGCAGTGGAATAGGTTAGAAATGAGAAAGTAAAAACACAGACAAATATAAAGGTTCATGGAAATTTATCTTCCTATCTTGATATATTACTCATAGAAGCTCATGGAAGAGAAATTATTAACTTGTATTATGCCTGGGAACACATTGGAAATTTGACTTAAAAGAAGGAAATCAATCTGAACTTTCTCTAATATAAAATATATGTAATATGCAGAAAATTGATGGATTAAATTGTCACTTATTAAATAGGAGATATAACTATTTTACATATGGTAGCCAAATTGTATCAGGGTAGTCACCAGGAAAAGGGGAGGTGCTGGTTTCCCTGCCCTACCCAAGGGAGGATGATGCTGAGCACGGAGGAGAAGCTGGAGAGACTAGAGAAGGAAGGAAGCCGGATGAAGAGCAAGAAGGAGGCCTGGAGGAGGCACAGAGAAAAGAAAGAAATGTCGAGAAGCTGCACCTGCTTTTTGGTCCTGAGCTAGTTGGAACACATGTGGATGAGATCCATGAGGGAGGTGAACAATAGCAGCTTTTATTTTTATTTTTATTTTGCTCTTTTCCTCCCAGACTTGCCTGTTTCTGACCCTTTTCTGTATGTCCTCAAAGGAGGGTGCTTTAGACTTGTGGCAGGCTTTCAGGCCTTGCTTTGGTCCAACCATTTGGTTGGACAGTTATACCTGGAGAGGATGGTAACTTTGGGTGCTAGGTTTGGGGATTATATTCTTTGTCTTTTCTGCATTGCATACAAACTGTATTAAAGTTCTTTTCCACTGCAGGTCTTTGGCTCTAGTGTATGTTTAGTCTTGATGCAGTGGATGGCAGAATCTCTTTAGAGCTAGCAAGCTTGGGGGTTCTGGGTGCCCCTCTCCCTGCCTTGTAACAAAATGACCTAAAGTTATGTCATCTGGATATTTTGTTTCTTTTAACACATTTGTATTATAACTGTGCACAAATGTTAATATCTGAAGTTGATATATTGTTCTAAGTAAAGTAGATCAGGTGCCTTTGTATTAGTTGTACAGGGTGAATATACAGACTTTGGATGTGGATTTATTCATAATTAGGCACATTAGTGTTAATTTCTCAAGATCATATGCAAGCTAATGTCTTTTGAAGGACTAGTATCTTCATCTTTATAATATGAAACCTCAATTCACTATCAGTACTATCTGTAGTATATAGCTAATGCAATAGTAAATGTAAAACACAGCACAGTACCAGCTATATATTAAGTACCCCCAATCATTATGTTGTATAGCTGAAGCTAATTTTACAAGTATACATCAATAAAAAATATGGAATGCAACTATGTAAAGTGAAGCAGAGTAATTCATATTTATATTTTATATATTTATGTTTTATACAAAAAAATCCCATTTGTAAATAAATGCCACGCTAAGTCTCATGGTGTCTTTTTTTTTGGCAAGGAATATCACCCTTAAAACCATCTTCAAATCCTTCTCTTATTTAAAAGGTCCTTAGAATTGCTAACAATTGAAAATTCATCATGATGAAAGAAACATTATCTTCACAATGGAGGATAATAGACTTACACCTATTGATAGCTGACAAGTACTCCAGGAATCCTGGCAGGCAAATTGCTTCATAAAAAATATGTAATTTACTACAAATAAAATAATCTTTAAAGTTTAGAGGCAATCAAATAATAGAATATAAAATTATTAAACTTAAACATTTTTATAAGAAATTGCTCTTTGACATCTTCATTTTCTCTCTAAAGACACATCTGGTAAAAAAAAAGTTGTTAGATAAATATATTTAATTATAAACAGAGTTAAAGTTAAATTTTGACCACAGAGATGTGGACCAGAATCATGACAGCAAAAGATATTTTGGTTCATGTAGTTTATCTATAAAAACTCAAAAGCTGCCCCACCACAAATTTTACTCCACCTCAAATTTTAGCAAAGTTTCTTCTAAATTCTGATAACTAGATAAACTCAATCTTGCGTCCTATAAGCTAGGACCAGGAACGATGATTTATAGCCTTTACCAAAAAAGGAGATCTTAAGAAATGCTACTGGAAAAAAAAATAGATATAGTACAGCATGGATTTTCTTGTCAAATATTAGAGCTGAACCTTTGAATGTTGATAAAGTCCAGGCCAATGTCAAAAATGAAAAAGGTCTTAGGCCACAGGTCTTAGGATCTGGGTTCTGAGGAACTAGTGGTTTCTTTATTTCTCATGGCTGCTAGTACAACTGAAAGATGGCTAAGTCCCTGAGTAGGAAGGTTTGCTGAATGCACTCAGATCAGTGATTTATCTTGTATATGTGTTACAGGGCAGGGAGAGGGCACCACAGAACCCCCAAACCTGCCCTTTTTGAATGGGTTCTGCCATCCACCACATTAAGACAAACATGCAAAACCTTTAATGGAAAGGAACTTTAATACAGTTAGGGTACAATACAGAAAAGCAAAAAATATAGTTACTAAGTTAACCCATCTCCTTGAGGGTAAAAATCCAGCCAAATAGGATTGGCCCAAAGCAAGGCCTAAAATCCTGCCACAAGTCTAAAGGACCTTTCAGTAGAGACCCATAGAAAAGGGTCAGAAAGAGTCAGACAAAGTCGAGAGGAAAAGAGCAAAATCAAAATCAAGATGAAAACTGCCATTGTTAACCTCCTTAGAAGTCTCTCACCCACATCTGTTCCAACCAGTCCAAGATCAAAAAGCAAGTGCAGTTTCTTCACATGTCCCTCTGCTCCACATGCCTCCTCCACATTTCCTTGCTGCTCTCCATCTTGCTTCCTATTCCTCCCTTCCTTCTGTCCTCCTATTTCCTCTCTCCAACATCTTCTTATCCCTGCTCAGCTCCACCCACTTAGGGCAGAACCGGGATTCTGGAACTTCCCCCTTTCCTGGGGACCACCCTGTTATATATGTACTTTATAAGCCGAAATTCTGACCCAATAGAAAATCAGCAGCAGCAACAAACTCAAGTTTAAAGCTCTCATTAACTTTTGACTTTATATAGGAGTAGTCTTTATTATCAATTTTAAGATTCCAACTAGCCAGGTCACCAGCATAGTCTACACATGGAATTCCTCTGATTTTGTGTTTTATACCTACCCTTCTTGCTTGCAGAATGTATGAATTAAAAAAAAAAAAAGCATCATCTATAGGACTGTGACATTGGCAAAGCAAGACACAAAATGTTGTAAGGAGCAAACACTTTGGGGGTGGAATTAACATTTTACAAATCTCAGTATCATTCTCTATTTAAGTATCTCTAACTTTGTTCTTAAACCTCTGTAAAGATTACAAATAGAAGGGGCCTTCCTGATGGTATAGGGGTTAAAGACACAGTGCTATCAAGCTATCTGCAAGCACAAATTTAATCCCTGGCCAGGGAGCTGATTCACATGGAACAGCAGACCTCTCCTGTCTTGCCTGCTGCTCCCCTCAGCAGCTTATTCTGCATGTTCTGCTCCCTACTCTGTCTCTGATGAATCCTCTCACCCCCTGCACCTCTGGATTACCCCTGTTATTATATGTATAAATAAGTAAATCTTATTTTAAAAATCACAATTAAAAAGTCTATGTGGGGAAAGAGGAAACATTTATGAACAATTATGTACATTTCACCTTGAACTATCAATTGAACATATGCACTAGTTAATAAGGAGACATTTCCAAAATTCTGTCTAGAGTTTTAGTTAATTATTTCATGGCATTTGTTACATAATCTTCAGATCCACCTAGACTGTAACTACAGTTTCTAAGTTATATTATAAAATTACCTGAGAATAACCTTATGCAGGTTCAAGTAACACTTCTAAATCTCTTGTTTATGAAAAAAACCAAGATAATTAAGTTTTATTATGTGTTCTAAAGAGAAAAATAATTGTGTTCTGCAATCTAATTTTATACCGTACTATTCTAAATACTTTCATTTAAACCAGATCATTATGAAAATGTTTTGCACACAGAAATATTTTTGAATACTTTTAAAAAATGATAATAAAGTAGATGGGCTTTGAATATGCTGAATTATTTTAATACTTTCACTATAACTAGAATTGTTAAAGAGAATGCACATTTGCATAATGCTGATAATACTTTTTCATTTCTTTTTGTGCTTCAGCTGTTGTAATAGCCACTGATAATAGTAATTATATGTGTTTATTTTCCATTATTATCTCTAGACATATGTACATTTTCTTTAATTAGACTGTAAACTCTAAATGGAAAATCAAAATAAAGTCACCTCTTGTCTTATTCTAGGATATTACATTATCTTCCTCAGATCCAGACTTTCCCACACGCCCACTGCTAAATTTTACTTCAGGAGTAAAGAGAGGAAAATCAATATAGCAAATTATGTTACAGGAAAAGAGATAAATAGAGTGCAGATTTTATTACTATCCCTCCCTGCTTACATGCTACACAACTCATCAACACTGGTGCTCACAAGAACAAGCTATATTCGAGTACATAGTATATTAGGATGAAAAGAATTTGTCAAACATTCAATTAATATAAAAGTCAGAACTACTATCACTATTTTCTAATTCCAAATCTAGGAAAAAATCTTTCAGACACAATATCACTTCAAATGATTTTCTCTATTATTAAACTATTATTTTGGTAGAAGAGTCATAAAAAATACTATATATTCCAGATCAGATGTGGGCATGAATCCCCTCCACTAAGAATAAAATTTTGACTTCTTCTTAAAATAAGGGAGTTTCATTCAACAAAGAATGTTTTTTTTTTTGATTTATTTATTTATGCATACAAGCAATGGGGTACAGGCCAGAGGCTTGGGGGTGAGAGGATTCACCACAGAGAGTGGGAAGCAGAACAGGCAGATCAACGGAAGTACACTGCTGAGGGGAGCAGCGGGCACAGCAGGAGAGGTCTGCTGCTCCATGTGGGTCCCCTCCCTGGCTGGCAGCAGGGATTGAACTTGTGCTGCAGTGGCTGCGGTTTGCTTCACAGTGCATTGCTTAACCCACTGCGCCACCAGGGAGGCCCAACAAAGAATGTTTAAATGTCTGTTGTGAAACAAGTGGTTCTAGACTCAGGGGATGTACCAATGAATAAAAGTGAGCTAAGTAGCAATAAAACTTTTCCTCCTGTAACCTAAATTTTACTTGGGTAGATAGAAATCTGAAAATGTAAACATAGAGTGGATTAGTTAAAAATTGTAATGTGAATTAAAGACGAATATGGGTTGAGGGAGAGAATTCATGACAAATATCACCTCCAGTCTGTTAACTTGAATAGTTTTATCTCCTTTAAACACAACATTACTGTAACCAGAACCACTATAGCATAGCAGTTAATTTGCAATATGTACTTAATCCCTTCTAAAATAACAATTTTTAAATGACTACAAAGATGCAATAAATGAAGATGGATTATGGGTAACAAGTCAATATTAATGTCATTATGGACCCTCCTTGTTTCTTAGATAATATGTAATGTTATCAATTACATGCAAAAAAACTTTAAAAATGATAGAAATATAAAATATATTTTAATTATGGAAATGTTGTGTTACAATATTACTCATCAAAGGTCAAAGTAATACTTTTCCTGTGTTCATTGTTGTTTTGCACTATTCTACACAGTCCCAGACATAATCTTCGGAATTTCTTCATCTATAAGAGCCAGTAAAATCTACAATCATTTTAGTAAACACACATGCATGCAAAGATGTATCCAAATATTTTTTTTTCCTAAGAAAGGAGCAAAATGTACATGAAACTTGAATACTTGTTAAACACTGGAAGCCTGAATCGTATAATCTTATAAGTATCTTATACTTCCTTTCATTTGTCATCATTGCTCCCTGTCTGTAGAACTATACTTAAATAATATGTGCTACTTGCAAGTAAGATTTCTACAAAATAAATTATTTTATTCTCATAAGCTTTTAAAATACTTCTCTGGAAAACAATTTACATGGTGACCTCATAAAGTATCGCACTCTGACAATCTAGTATTTCAGTTTTATTAAGTAGCACCTATAGGAACATATTCTGTTGAAATAAGATAGGGAGAGCAAGAATGTGAGTTACTGTAATGCAGCTGAAGGACCTGTCAGCATCATTCTAGTTGGGTCAAAATGGTGAACCTTTTAAAATACCTCTGTCTCTATTAGCATTTCAAAGTCATGCTCTCCTGGAAGGACCTAAAATTGGGGTCAGATAATTCTTACCCATTGGCAATTATTACTCCAAACAAAGGCAAAACTACTTCCTTGGAGAGGAATCTTTATTCACCACAATGTTTGAGTATTACTTCTTGGAAAACTAAATGATTTGCTTTGTTATTTCATGTACTTTCTTTTAAATCTTCAATACGAATTTAACATAAGCCCAGGAATTAAAGAATATATACTTTAATTCAATTTTATAAGCTCTAGAAACCAGGACTCTAGCATGTCTTTGATACTGACAACTTCATGGGTTTGTGACCCAAATCTGTCATGCAAATGCTTAAGTTTTCCATTAAATTCTAAGGAATTATTACCAAATCAATTTGTTTCAAAGCATGTGCCAATAATCAAATGGACATGTTTTTTAAGCAAAAGTAAATATTTGATATTGAAATGCATTCTGTGAAAGGAGAAAGGATACAATTTCAAAGCAGCACCAAAGAGCACACAGTATCAAGTGATGTATGTGCTGTCTGCCATTCTCACGTAGCCGCCAGTCTCTGTCACCTGTGGCGTCTGTCAGATACTGTGGCTCTTTCAAGGAAGTACATTTTCTCTAAAACTACAACTGAAGGACCATGAAAACTGTGGTGTTTATCTTAATCATCCAAAACATTTATTTCAAAGGTTAAAAATCATTGAGAAATATGGTCTCAAGCCTACCGTCTCAACAATGTTTTTTTCCACAGATTTTAATCCAAAGGGACATCACTCACTCTCAGAAAATTATGTATGTAATCATGCTGTATTTTAAATTTCTTTTTTTTTTAAGATTTATTTATTTATGCATACAAGCAATGGGGTACAGGCCAGAGGTGTGGGGGTGAGAGGATTCACCACAGAGAGTGGGAAGCAGAACAGGCAGATCAACAGAAGCACACTGCTGAGGGGAGCAGCGGGCACAGCAGGAGAGGTCTGCTGCTCCATGTGGGCCCCCTCCCTGGCCGGCAGCAGGGATTGAACTCGTGCTGCAGTGGCTGTGGTCTGCTTCATAGTGTGTTGCTTAACCCACTGCGCCACCAGGGAGGCCCTGTATTTTAAATTTCTTTCCATCACTTAATGTTTAAATTACTGCAAGGCCTTGGCAGTTAGAAGCTGAAGAGCTCTCATCAAGGAGTCAGTCATTGTTTATGATTTCCAGAATCACTGCCCAACAATACAAAATGTCTCCATGACTGAGGAAAAGCAGTAATGCTTACTACAGAGATCATGTTCAAAGCGTTGAAATTTTCCTGGATTGATTCTGGATCATCTTGGATCAAAGAGTTGTCCTATCATTATCACAGATATTTATCTTTTGGTAATACTGTGTTTTTGTTTCCAGTTGTTAAAATAAGCTACTGAAAGATAGTATATGAACCTAAAAATTTAGGAGACAGTTAAAAAGGCAAACTGGATTACTAGGGATCAAATAATTTCAATTCAGGGTACACAGATTTAGCTGTGATCTAAAATGTGTCCTGGGTGGATAAAGAAAGGTGTTTCTATGGAAAGCAAAGAGGAAGATGAAGAAAATGTTTAAAGAAATGAGTTAGTATTAACAAGCTTAAATTATTCTTGATTATACATAATTGGTTACTGATTCTATTCTTTGGCAAAGGCCACAATATAAGTGTACTAGAATTGTGTACTTACATTGCTTTAATAAATTAAAATTTCTCACCACTAAAGTACCCACTGTCCTCTATCACACTCTACCTTCTCCCTTTCTCCTTTCTGAGTATCTCCTCAGTGTGTTAAAAATGGTAATTAACTCAAAGTATTGTGTGGATTCGTTTGTTTACCAAACATATGCATCAAAGAAAGCTCATATTTCAAGTTTAATTATGAATAAATTAAATCTGTTAATAGAAAGTTATTTAATCAATATGTGTTTTATTTTTCATTTAAAAATTATTCACATTCAGGAACAAAGACTGGTACAGTAACTATCTACAAAAACCTTTTGTTTCTAGGTCAATCCATTCTCCCATCAGAGACCATCAATGCACATGACATAAACAGATAGGTCAGTAACCTCCTTGAACTTAATATTGTTCCTGAGTATAAAAACACATTAACTATATTCTCCCAAATTGCCTATTATAACTCGAGAATATTTCACTCTCTTCCATTCTACTAATGTGAATTAACATAAAATTTTGTTAGAGTCATTCAGCTTTATTAGCACACTAAGGACAAATTGACCATTATATTCTATCAATAGTTTGGGAGAAATTGTAAAATTTCTAAATGTATCCTGCTTGTCTTAACCTTCATCAAGATTATCTGGGGAAAAACTACAAAGTGTCCTTTGCAAAATTTCAAATGGGTTTTATATAACTGGTGCTAAAATGGATTTAGAATATGTCTCGATCATGGTTTGCTTCTCATGAGAAAATCATTCTTTCCAGTCTGAAAAATTCATATCTATCTCCCCAATAACAAAGGAAACCATTTCACTGGAATTTTTAAAAAAGAATGTGACAAAGTCTTTTCACTATCCATAACAACCTCAGGAAAGGTAGAATTCTGAAACTGAAATGGTTGAAAATCACAGAGATCTTTACACCTGTAGCATTTAAGGCATCTCCTCCTTTTGTAGTCACTGGTGGTTTATGAGTCAGTAACACACTAAACATTATGTCTAGGATTATTATTTTTGATTCTGAAATCTATACTAGTTTGTGTAAATATTCTAAAGGACTTATGCAATCCATTCTTATCACCAACAGGTACTGCAAACCTTTTCTTAATAGCATCTTGAAATGATACCTGAAGAATTTGTTTCTCAAATTTAGATATCTGGTCTTCTGAAAGAGACGTGTGAGAAAGATCACAGTAAAAAAAAAAAAAAAAATCATTATCAGCAGTTCTGAAAACTAGCAAAGCAGAAATCTACAAGATTTCTGTGTTGTGTGTGAGGCATAGGTCACCTCTGAATCATAGGAAGTCTACCCCCAAACAGAAACCTCAAACTTAAGATTCTTCTAAAATGAATAGTCTTTGGGAAAAGACAACTTCCACCGAAGTCCTTCAAATCAAGCAGATCATTATGTATGCAATAAACCACTACAAAATGAGGTCCATAGAAAGATTCAAAATGTGTGAAACTGTGTACTTTATTTCTCTGTCTTCTTTTTTCTCTGTTTATGCTAGTGAAAATGAATATACAGAACCCTATACAAATGACAGGAGGGTAGAAGAGAGTTTCCATGCAATCAGGAGGCTCCAGGCCCAACATGCTTTGTATCTCTGACAGGAAGAGAGGTGCCTTCCTCACCTCAGCAGAGGAATAAAACTGCATCATTTTCTAGCAGCCCCCACAAAGATTTAGAAGGGGGTACTGGCCTTTAATTTGGGGAACTATACACATGTACTGCTATGAGATTACATTTGCCAATAGTAATTTTTTTGTTGTTATTTTAGAGTAAATACTATCATTTTTGGTATAGCCAACTGCTTTAAGTATGAGATTGACATATTTTAAAGTTGCATTTATGTTACCTATAAAACTACTATTTCTTTTTCCATACTTAATTATTCCTTACTAGAGCTATTTAGCTGAATTTTTTTTCATGGTTTAGTTAAAACATATATTTGAAGCAATATTAGGGTTGCATACACTTTGCTTGACTTGCCAACTATTTGTAATACTGATTCCTTTTGATGAAATACTTGGATTGATCAATAAATTGGATTCAAATAGTTTTGACATTTTATCTGGAAAACAATAAAACATTAGGTAACTAAAGATATGAAAATCCCAATCATGCTATATCTGGGAAGGGAGCTTATGATTTACAATGACACCACATTTGTGGATAATTTATAGATGGCAGATGGTATAAATAAACTTCAGAAACTTGTCTTAGATGGAAAATACAGAATATATATTTCTTTTTATAGAGCTTAAAAAAGTTATATATGTGAGTTCTTATCAAATCGTCTCTGTTCTATTTATGATTAATCTATCATGCTTATTCCCCACATGACTAAAAGTCCAACGGCTCTAAAAGCAAACAATGAAATTGATCAACCCTAATGACTGCTACTGGATTTGTCGTACCAAAATCTATTGGCTATTACAGCAAATAGCAATGATTATAGGTAATCTATAAAATATCAGTAAAGTCAAGGAACTCTTCAGCTGAGACGTTAGTGACAAACTGAGCATTTGAAGCAGATACATGGTAGAACTAACATCGGCATTTCCAGGTAGAACAATCATCAATTTAGGGAAAAATATTGTGTGTCTACACAACCTTATGGGAGCTCTAATTGTAGTAAAAAGAAACAAGAAACAGTCATATAAATCACAAAATTAGATAATTTAGCAAATCCTTGTATGAGAATCAACCACTGAGTGTGTCTCCAGTCATCTCCTACTCCTGTTAAGAGTATGTACTCATGTATTCATGTACTTTTATTGTCTTTTCCCACACTGGTCTAGAATTGGTTTAGGTGACGTATTGGGTATGGTGAGGGTAAGCATGTGTGATTTATGGAGCTAGGTCATAAACTGTATAGTGATTTCCATTTTGACCTCTGGATTATTAGCACTGGGGGAAAGCCAGGCATTATATTTTGAGATCCTGAAAGAACCTTACACAGAGAAGCATATACAGGGAAACTGAGACTCTAAACCAACAGCCAACACCAATCAATGTACTGGCCATGAAAACTAACCACCTGTAAAGAGGATGTTCCAGTTTTATCCTAGTCTTCAGGTGACTCTTATTGTCAACAAAGTATGACCTCTTAAAATATTCTTAGCCAGACTTTATAAACTACAATTGAAATGACACTGCATTCTAGAGATGAAAACTCAGTAGCTTCCCCAGTGTAATCTAAAACCAGTCCCAAATGCAAAAGTTAGGAAGAGACCTAAGAATATGGCAGAATATTTCAAATTGGTAGGTGGCAGTTTCAATGAATTTGGAAAATTCAATATTTTGTCTTCAGTGACCATGAGATAAATTTCCACATCTCTCTACCCTCATCCCTGATAAATTTCAAAAGTTTATTAAGAGGCTTTAGCCCATATAGTCTCAACAACACATTGCATATATTACAATACAATTTCTCAAGGCTGTATCCTTCCAGTAAAGCATTTTCTGCACAAGACTAGTCACACATTCCAAGAAGACGAAATGGGAGACTTCAGATTGCCCTGGCCCATCTTTTGAGCCAATAGTGATGTTCAAACCACCTTCCCTAATGCCCCATCTCCAATACTGGAAATATAATAAGTGCTTATTATTTTTAAATCATTAAGTGTTAAGGAAATGTATTGTATAGTGAAAGAAACATCTACAGAAATGGAACATCTACTTCTGTTTCACTCAGTCTGTCAGATTGAGAGTAGGATTTGTGATTTTGGTTGAATAGAGACTCCTTTGGAGCTTCTTGTTCCCTTTGAAATGGGTACAAAAATTTATCCTAAAGTTCCCTTTAGTGTATTGTCTGTAAGCATTGTACATATGTGTGATTTCTAGTTTTAAATTTTTGTGTGCAGATGCTATATAAAAATATAACAGATGTTCATCCAAACAATTGAGAAAGCACTGGAATATATAGTGGTCAAAATAACTCCCAACAAAATAACATAAATAAAATTATGTCTCTTCAAATAGTAGGGCAACTCTGGATTGATTATGTCCCCAAATAATAATCATTTCTTCTCCAACACTTGCTGAAGGAGGACAACAAAAAGGGAAGATATATAAACAATCTATGTCAATACAACTTAGATATTTTCCTCATTTTCAGCCTATTGCCAGAAAATAAAAAAGTACCAGACATAAATAAATTTACTGTTTGCCTCAGGAAATTACTGAAGAACAATTGTCTGAGCCAACAACCTGCTCACCTAGGCAAATATCTTACCTATTTGACAAGAGTTAGCAAAACTTACTTCACAGCCCTCATCTTGCAGTTGCCACCAAACTTCAACCACTAGGGTCTAGTCTAGATTTTGATCAGTTTCAATGTTAATTACCTGAGAAACCTCAACACACTGAGTCCACACTTACCTGCCACAAAATAGCCTACTCCAACTCCTCTCTATCAAGATGCTGTTTAGAGGGGGAGTCTGCCAAGATATTGCAATTCCTTGGCAGAGTTAGCTTTAATTAACTTAATTTTCTTTTTAAAAAACAAGTTGTACATGATAGTTGGATGAGTTCAGGATAAAGATACAAAATAATATTAGCTAAGGTAGTTTTTTTTTTTGCAAAATTATGATTATGCTGTAAAAGTTGGGAAGAATTCATGACTTAAAACTGACATACTGTGCAATTAAGAGATAGATTTGGACCACTTGATAGACTCCTGGTGCCCATTTAGATAATGTGCATACAGAAGAATGGGAAAAACAAAAACAAAATAGATTCTCAGTGAGTGTATATTGTAAGAGAATGCTATATGCAAGGGTTTGTGTTACATGTTGTTAAATGGGGGGGGGGGTATTAACATAATCAATATATGCTAACAGTAACTTTTTACTGAACAGTTTTCTTTTCCAAAGTACATACACTCCAGTCTCCTCTCTCTCTCTCTCTGTGTGTGTGTGTGTGTGTGAGTGGCAGAGGCAGAGGGAGATGAAGCAGCTAACAATATTTGGATATCTTATTTATGGAATTAGGAAAGGCAGCTCAATAATAAAAATAGATTTTTGGCTTAGATATTAGTGTCCATTTGATTTAGGTATTACTGTTTATTTTTTGGTGCTAATATTTTTACTACATACACATGCACACACACACAATCGATCATATTCTACTCGTGGTAACAGAAGGAGTAAGCTATTTCTATTATGCATCAAAACTAGCCATTTTGAGAGCTCTCTCAGTCTGGAAAATAACAATTTGTAGGTACTTCTCAGAATATATGGGAAGGTACTGTTTCTTTTCTAGAAATACAAGTTCACATTTTAGTAAATGGACATCTCTTTCTACAAAACCCAGGAACGTAATTCTTTTGAAAAATAATCTGTGCTAGAAAATTACATATCATCTTGGCAAGGACAATCACAAACAGTAATCACACAGGAAATCAAGCAACACAGACATTCCTTTCCCTACAGTCGTGTCCTTGTCACCCTGGAATCTACACAGTCAGAGCTAATGGGGACTGAATTTTCTGACACTTCAGAGAGAAAATCACTCAAAGAACAACTAAACTGACACAATCAACAGATGTAAAACTGAGAAGAAACAAGGAAGTGGTTTTCATATTAGTTCAGCTGTCAAAAAGTTTAAAATAAGACTAACCTCTGCTACACGATGATTTTCTTTTTCTACAGCTCATCATCACATTCAGTTTGCAGCTTCATCAGCTTCATTCCAGGATGCATTCTGTGACATTGAAGGACAATTAAATCTCATTCATGATAGTGTAAAAGTAGCTGACAGGGGAGCATGACAACATTTGAATTAATTTCTACTATTAGACACAGTTTGTGACCAAGTAATTTGCTGTGTTTTTCCATAACCCTTTAATCAAGACAAATTTTTATTATATTGGTAATCTTAGATGAACACTGTGTTTTTAAAAATCAAGCACATCTTTTCTAAGAGTCAGACTGTTTATAATTTTTAAACATTTTTTACAATTGTGAATACCTGAAATTTTGATGACTTAGACTGACTTTCAATGCCTCACATACCTTATAACAAAATTCTCTATTAATGTAAAATAAATGAGTGCATTTGTTATACACAACCAAGAGCGCTCAATACTGAGCATTTTTTCTTTGTAAGGAGAAGATAAATTTGCATTTTCTATGTCTGATAGAATTTCTACTTTTAGTAACAGCTAAAATTAATGTGTCATCATTTATTAGTACTTTGTATATTTGATGTCTGTTCTCTGGTTATATTAAAAACACTTTGAAAGAAAGAAATATTACTCACTTGCTTATCACTTTTTTTCATTATTGTAACACTGCATTATTTCCAATTATAACAAATATAAGAATAGTGCTATTAAACAACACAGATATTGTACATTTCTATGTATCAGATGTGTGAGTTGGGTCTCATTAGGTGAAAACTAAGTTCGAGGGCATTTTAAGCTTCGAAAATATTTCTTTACAAAATAGGAACATGGGCCTCCCAGGTGGCGCAGCCAGTTCAGCGCCTTGCTGTGAAGCAGCTGCAGCCACTACAGCTCTGAGTTCCATCCCTGGCCAGGTAGGGAACCCACATGGCACAGCAGACCTCTCCTGCCTTGCCTGCTGCCCACATCAGCAGTGTACTTCAACTAGTCTGCCTATTCTGTTCCTCACTCTGTCTCTGATGAATCCTCTCACCTCCTGTGCCTCTGACCTGTACCCCAGTTCTTATATGCATAAATAAATAAATCTAGAAAAAGCCAAAAAGACAAACAAAAAAATTAACAAAATAGGAACTTGAGGGCTAAAGACTGAAAAGAAATTTGGTTTTGTGAATATGTGTGTGTACTCTGTCAGCATATTCAAAAGTATCTAAAATTTCAATTTAAAATAAGTGGGTGAAGTATAAAATTGTTTACATTCTTACAATACAAAATACAAAACCCATCTCATTACTAGAGTCATGGAGACCCCAAGTGAATGATTCAAGGCAGCACAGAGAAAAATCTAGGATTCTGAGCCATATGGAAAGGAGGTCTTGGCTGGCTCTTGTAGAACATCCAGAACTATTAGCTATTGACTCCCTAGCAGACCAACTACAAAACTTGACTCAGTAAAGTCAAGTGAAATAGAAGTATGGCTATAAGGAGAACAAAACAGAGTGGTTTTAAAGAGTAGACATTGAGAAGACATTTATTGGTGTTTGGGTCCAAGCTGTTAAGGTGGGCTTTCCAATGCCAGTAACTGATTTAAGTTTATAATATGAGTCCTTAGGATTGGGCAACAATGGAAGTAAAGGGCCTTAAAGATTGTAAATTGCTGCTTAGTAAACAGCAATCTGCCAACTACCATTTGGTAAGCACACTATTGTCTAATAGGAGAGTTGTTTGTTCACACAAATTCATTTGTAGGAATTTCCTGAAGCAAACAATAAAATTATTTAGTTGTCTTCAGCCTAACCTTCCTTAAAAATAAATTTTTAAGTCATGTTAACACATATAGCCTCAGGTTCCAGTTCTGATAGTTATGCTATGTAAATACAGAAAGTCTAGAGTCTGTGTACTTTTGGATAATAGTATCCAGCAAACATCATGGTAATTTTATTTACTATGAGCTTCAGCTGAAAATCTAAGAGTAACTTTAATATCTGGTTTAAGTAAAATCATCTTAACTCTGATAATTTCCTTGAGTCAATATGCATGGATATGTGTGTGTATACTCGGTCAGAATATTCAAATGTAGCTTTCTAAAATTTTAATTTAAAATGAGTGGGAGATGTATAAAATTAAGTCCTTTATTACTTAAATCTTATATTACTACCATTGATTGCTTTGTATTTTTATGGCAAAGTTTTTTGGTACGTTGTCATGAATTTAAATGAAAAACCTGTTCAGCATGAAAGCAGGAGTGTTTATCTCCAAAAATAATTCATCACCATATGTCATTTACAGAAAATAGTCAATTCTTCAGGGTATAAATGATAAATGTCCTTCTGTTGATTTGGAAGTAAGTAAATGACCATTATTACATACTCTTCATAGGATTTTCTGATGCTTCAGGTAAAACTGCTTAGATGGAAAAAAATGAAAAATAAATGCTAGGATTTTCTAATTATAAATTAGGAAATAAAAATAGAATTGCTGCTTGAATTTTATAATTTTCTCAAGGTAATTGAAAGGAATGTATAAACATTTTTTACAAATATTTATATAGTTCCATGTTGATTCCACATGTGAGCAATTTTCCTTCTGTTAAACTCAGTATTGCATTTTTTTCTACAACACTGTAGCCAAATGCCAGGAATTTCAATTTCATTATCTGAAGTGAGGTGAAAATACATTCTAAAGTATATATCTTCCTCAATGACAAAAGTTATAGTGTGTCTCTTGACTAATATATAAATGAACTCATATTTAAAAGAAACTAAGGAACAAGAAAATATTTTATATCCAAGGGAACTTGAACAGAAATGATACACATGCTCGTACCTGGCATGCATCTATATATACATACATGCATATATATGTATGCATGTGTGTGTGTGAAGAAAGCTATGAAACTCTCCTGAATTGGATAATGGAAAAATAATAAAATCAGTTAATTTTCATAAATGAGAGCTACAAGAGCATCACTAAAGAATTAGGATTAAGATGTAAACAGAGAACATGTGAACATAGATTAGACACTCAAGACAATATAGTGACACATCTCTCAAATTTTAACAAATATAAGTTACCTGGGCATGTTATAAGAATGTAGAGATAAAATGCTGGTATGGAGTCCAACTTTCTGAATTTAGAGTGGGTTTCATTAGCAAGAGGATAAGTTTTGTTACTTTATTACGTAAAATATATAATGCATACTAACAGCACAAGTTCCATGTCATTTAAATATCACCCCGGTAAAAATAATTTTGTTGACGACATTTTCTTTAGGCTCAGATCAAACTGTTATTGGAATAACTAGGAAATCTTTTGAATTTATGTAGTTTTCTAATCCAAAGAGCTAGAAACTTTTGAGTAGCAATTGTTCACTATTTAGTAACATTTCTCCAAGATATCTAATGCACCCAAGTACAATATAGCTGCCTTCCAGTGATTTCCAATTTATCCAATTTTCCAGCAACTTGTCTGCCCACACAATGACAGATTACTCTTTCATTTGTTCCACTTTCTGAACAGCTAAGTCAATTGTTTTCAATCTTTTTCCTGCAGCAACTCTATCTCTTAAAACACTTTAGAGAGGTTCCTGAAGGGATTACTCTTTAGTTAAATGGTTATACACCTTGCCCATCATCGAAAGTAATCAATGGAGGGAGAGAGAGATTTTTCTTTTACATCAGTGCGACTTCCGTTGTTCTGTTCATCTTACAGTTGATCACAAACACTGATATATAGATCTGACAATTTGAGAACTCAATTTCTATACGTTTTGATACATGGTTATTACATATTACTAAAATATTCAAATTAAGTGGTCTCCTTAATGTGTCAAAATAGAAATGCTCAATACTAAGTACAAATAAGAATTCACTTAAGAGAAAATCTATCCAGCAATTAGGTTGATTGGTGCAAAATTCTAAATCTTTCCAAAAGCTGGGAAGAGGGGAGGATAGTGCAGCTTGGGTGTTCCTGGCCCCCAGAGCAGATAGGATCACTTACCAAGTTTTCAATCTGAGAGTCTCCATTATACCTTCAATTGCTATTACCTGGAATCTGAACAATGCTTCTAAGTAGAATACCACATGGTTCTATTACCATTTCAAATTTTCAGAAAATCTTTAGTGAGATTTACTTTAAAGTTTTTACGTATCAAATTCTAATTATTATCTTTTTTGCTCAAAGACAGTGTCTCAGAAAAGTTTTGATGAGATGACTAATTTACTTAACTCCCTGGATGGAGCGATTCATTAAATTATCAGAGTGTCCTAAATTCTATGAAATGTATAGTATAGTAACCTATTTGTAGAACCAATTGTATTTGAAAACTAGTAAGTTTTGGTTAAGTGACTTATTTAAGGTTCTTGAGGAAACCATAACATTAGCATTTTGAATCTTAACCTATTTTCTTTTCTGACAAATTATATCTTCATTGAAAATATCCAGTGGAGAGAATATTTTTAGTGAATATTAACTTATATATAAGAAATATTAACTAATATCAAAGTTCCTAAAACACACTTGAAGATACAAGTTAATTCTTCTTTTAGAGGTTATCATTAGAACTTTCTTGAAACAATTCATATTTTTTAGTCTCCTTTTATATTTTGCCATAAAAAATATTTTTAATGCATAAGACTTTAACATTATTGTATTAGCAAAATTATCTATGAAAAGCCTTAATTATACTAAAAATTATATATTTACTTTTTTATTCTTCTCCTTTCCACATATAAATACATTAGAGAGAAACCATGTTCACTTCATTTTTAGATTTCAACAACTAGTCAGAATCTTATAATAGAGTGACAATGAAAAATAATATCACTGAATTATGAAAGTAACAACTTCTTCATTTCATGGTCTGAAACATATTTGTTAAATCTGAAAGATGAGTGCTTGTAAAACAGCAGAAACAAACATGAAACAGGAGAATCTTCCCTTGCCCTCCACTTTTGAATATTTTTCTTTTGGCTAGCTACCTGCTGCATGCCCAAATCTTTAGCTTTTCTGTGAACTGCCAAGTTCCCAAAAACAAGTGTTCTGGTAGAGAAAAGAATTAGAAGCAAGTGATTCATGAACAGAAAACAAAACAAAGCAAACAGTAAACCAACCTTAAGTTTCAGTTGAAAGTGCAAACTTCTGCTATGCTCCAAGTGCATATACTCCACTTTCTTTGCTACAAAATATCTGCCGTGCTTTCCTCAGAAGCACTGATCATCATATTGTCCTGATGCTCCTCAGCTGAAGAAAGCCTTTAACTATCTTTATTGTCACATAAATCAACTTGTTTTTGACCACTAACACTGACTTCAGACTTTCAATCATCATTTTTATTCTCTACAGTTGTTTTTTTTTTTTTTTTCCCATGAGTTGCCCTGGAAAGAAAATGACACTATTAAATATCTAAATATCACATTAAATATGTGCAGTTTAATTATAATGTATACTTGTGTAGTGCCAGCAAGTTACAGAGCAGGTTCTCAATGATTCAGGCTGATGAGTCAAGGAGGAGTCCTATAGTTCTCAGTGGCTTTTTCAAGCATTTATTGATCTTTCTACAGCATTTGTAGTGAAGTGACCAGGTACATACCTAGCTGGGGGGCTAGGAGATTGGCAGGCCTCATAGCCTCCAGTGAATCTTCATTCTTTGGGCTCTATAGCCTCTGCTTTCTCTGCTTCTACATCTTTCTCTCTCTTTCTGTTTATGCTATCTTTCTGTCTCTCTCCTTTCTGCTGGCATCCTCATGACACCACCCTTATACACCCTGTGTCTCAGCCCAGGTGCACCCACTTGTGCACGCCCACACCCTACTTGAGATGCCTGCCATTAGGCATGTGTGCAGGACCACAGATGTCCATCATCAGCACCAATGGTGCGAGGGCAGAAAAACCTGATCACTTTTCACTGACCCTTCAACTTGCTTTTTAGTATGTGTAGACTACTTGAATTTATTTTTCATGAACTTTTTCATTGCCTTGACAACTTACTAAATCTTCATGTGCCTTTCATAAATACTGCTTTTCATACTTGGTGGCACCAGCTTCCTCTATTTGGAAATTCCTAGGCTTTTTACTTTTTATAATCAGTTGGTACAATAGTTACAGGGCTTTACCTAAAATAGTGGGTCCTTAGCCCATAAGGGAAAGAACTCACCTGAGAGAGCTAGTTGAATCAGGCAAGGATTTATTAGAGAAACTCAGCCAATTTGGGAAAGGAGAACATAAAGTGTCTCCCAGAAGGAAGTTAGGAGATCTATAAAGGGTAAATCCACAATGTGGAGGAGGGCAGTGTTATTGCTTGTTCCTGGTTGGCCTATACCTTGGTACCACAAAAGTTCTCAGCTTTTCTTTAACACTGGGTGGAAAAATTAAAATTTCCAGAAGGCCTGAGGGCTGAATAACATGAGGATTCTGTCTCTGGATTTTGAAGCTGAAGTCATTGGAGAATGGTGAGTTTCCACCAGAGAAGTCTTTATATAAGACACAACCCATCGAAGGTGGAAAGATCTGTGAGATAGAGGGACGTGCTGATAGGTCTTGTGATTGACTCAGTGAGTGAATGATTGATTTGACATGGTGCAGGTAGTGTTTTGTCTGGTTTGGATGAATACATTGAAAATGTTCTCTATCTTACCTCCCAGATTTCTTGCAATATAGTTATGGTAAAAATATATTTTTATTTATTTCTGATAGCATCCTGAGCAAGCTTTAATGGTATTATTAAGTTGGTAGAGAAAATAACCAACATTATAAATCCATGCTTTCAGCCTGCCTTTTCAATACCTGCAGAATGATTCCAAAAGAACCTAGAATAAATTGGATATTTATATTCATTTGATGCTCTTTTATTGTGACTTTATAATAAATGGAATTTTTTTCTATTAGAACTTAATAATTTTCTATAGTTTGGAAAAGCAAGTCCATATAACACTACACATTACCACAGAATACTATGAAATAATAATTTAATGAACTTAGAAGACTAACTATACACTGTGCAAGGCTTATCAGGGAAGATACAATTTCAATACCAATGAAATAAACTCCCACAAATTGATTTTTCTTTGTGTGCACTCATCAATGTAAGTACAATTAAATTAGAAAGCCAGTACTTGTTCAGAATGTTTTCTGTTCTTAGTCATGGCATGTAGGTGTTTAGCTTCTGATGTCTTATTATATGGAAACCTTGCACAGCAAAATAAAAATCTAACAACTGCACATTTAGGGATCCTCATTACAGGGAATTAAAATTCATGCATGCTCTTTAAACAGATAATATAATTTTAGTATTTCACCAACATATATGTCCTTTTAAAATAAAATTTAATTTTTATAAGATGCCAAATTTTACATTAGATTCTATTGTAATTTAAATGGAAGGATAGCTAATTTATCCTCATTACAGCATGAAAAACAAGAAAATCAAAAGTTGGATCATTAAATGTGTTATTTCAAAAAGTGAATATATGTACAGGTAGCAATACTTCAGGGCTAAAGTTCTAAGCATCACACACATTTATGAATAATTGAGGGTCACTGATTTTCTAAAAATAAAACTGTTACTCATCTTGATCCAAACATGCAGTAATTTACTTATGGATCAAAATTTCATTTCTTCTGACCCGAAAAACATGTACAAATTAGAGACGTAAACATTTGCATCCAGTTCTATAACAGAATACCTAATAGCAGGCACTTCCTAGCAACTCCCATCTGACTGAGATAAGAGAAAGCTTAAACCATGGAACTACACCAGACAAACAAACTAGAGTCTCCAAAATGTAATGACTGTGAAAGGCTCTATTTTGAAACTCAAAGGCATTTTCAGTGTTTTGTTTTTTTTAAAGATTTAGTAGCACAGTAGTCACTTCAAGGAAAATTCTGCTCTCCTCCCTCCTGGTTCTGGAAGCACAGATGATATGGTCAGGTGCTCCTGAGAAGATAGGTAGGTAGATAGAGTAACTTCTGGGCTGATCAAAATATGGTCTTTGGACATGACAAGTAGATCAGTTGTATTACATTTGACTAAGAATAAAGTTATAGGTTGTAACAATTTTTTGTGAGGTTGAGAGAATTGGGCACTGATTTTTTTTTTAAGATTCATTTTTATTTATGCATTCAAGAACTGGGGTGTATGCCTGAGGTTTGGGGGTGAGAGGATTCACCAGAGACAGAATGGGGAGCAGAACAGGAAGATCTACTGAAATATACTGCCAAAGAGAGCAGAAGATAAGAAAGGAGAGGTCTGCTGCACCATGTAGGCCAGCTCCCTAGACAGTGAGTGAACTCAGCTCTCAGTGGCTGGAGATAGCTTGATAGTACTGAGAATTTAACCCTGTACCTTCAGGGAGTCTCAGGGAACTGTTATTTTTGAAAATCAACCACATACTCCCAGTGTGTAGACCAAGCTAGAAACTCAGTTGAATATTATCAATAAATTTTATTTTGTTTCTCTCAGATCTATGCAAAGACCCCAGAGGTGAGATATAAAATCTTCATGATTATCAGACATTCAGACTCATTTTACCATGTTATTGTGATATCACAAAGTGTTGTTTCTGTTTGTTTACTCATATGCAACTCCAGATCAAGTTATGATTTCAGTTTAGACTTCATGGACCAGGAATTATGCATGTGTATATTCCCTAATCCAAAGGAATGATTGACTGGGAATATAATATTTGGCTAAAAATTAGAGTTCACTTTTATAAATGAATAGTGAATGGATACTAGAGCACTCTCATCCAAAATTGGTACCAATGATAATTATTATAAAATATATGGTGTCAGGTACTTTGAATTCATTGATTTTTTTTTTTTTTTTTTTAGTTTGTGTTTGTTTGTTGGTTGACTTGCTTATTTACTTTTTGTTCCTGTTTTCCTTTGCAGAAATGCTGGCCATTTTGGAATGGAGTTAAAGCAAATAACCTTGTTGTACACAAAAAAAAATCTTGGAAAAGATGAATTGATGTTTGTTTACACTCAAACATACAAGTGTTTTATTGATTTATCCAGTCCTTTGAGGTGGAATATTCTAGTTTTATTAGTGCAATTAGGTTTGCATCTTTTCTTCATAAGAATAAAAAGTAGCTTAACCCCAAATTCCTTTTAGAAATTAAACATAACTAAACACACTACACTAAGGTCTTACAAATTCTCTTTTGTATAACTTAAAAAATCAGGTTAGTTTCAAAATTAAATGAAATAATTCAAAAACAATCAAAAGACACACCCATGTCTCAGTCCTCGCCTCATTCACTTGGAGTTAGGAAACACCCTGGAGTGGGGTGATTCCAGTACACAGCCAGTGTTGACAGCAGTTGCAATAACTTTTAATAGAAAAATGATTTTATGAGTCATGCTCTAGTAAGGTGAATGCTTAATGCATAACTTAACATATACTTTAAAACGGTACATTATACATAAATATTAACATTATATAAAACCACAGAGTAAAAATTACAGGCTATATTGTAACTTTTACTTTCCCAACTTTGCCTCACTCTAGACAACGATGCAGCCACAGGTCCAAGAACTCCCTAAAGTTAATGTAGACTTCTGGTGTCTGACCCCTTGTTAGCAATTCTCCAACACACACTTATTAAAGGACAAAGGGATCGAATGAGGTCTGTCCTTACTGTCTCATACAATCAGCTTGTTTGCAGTAAGCCATAACATTTGGACGGTATAAGAAAGAAACAACTGGATGAATTTTCAACAAGTATAGTATCTCTTCCCACTGCAAATTGTATGATCTGTCAAAATCCCTGACTGAGGTAGTTACTGGGCTTGGTAGTTCCTTATCTCTTGACTAAAACCATGAAAGAATTCCAAGCCACATCTGAACAAAGTAAAGCAAAATTTACTCAGTGATAGTATGTTCAGGAAGACACTCAGGAAGGGGAACAAGTAAACCTACAAATGTCTTGCCATTTCTAAAGCTACTTTTATGAAAAACAACAACAAAAGTCAGAAAGCAAATACTTAATGTATATTTTGAAAAACAACAATATGGGTACATTAACCTCCTTTTGAGAGGTATTTAAAAGAATTGTTTAATCTATAATCCAATTTGGATCTTATTCTTCTGAGAATTATAATCTATCTCCACAGGGTATAATCCTTGCCACCTCAAAATTAGCTAGCAAATGATAGAGTCTACACTCTTAGCCTGCTGGGGATAAACATAAAACATTATCCCATAGTTTTAATTAAATGTAGATTTTTTTTTAAAAAAAGCATGTTTTGAGTTTTAAATAAGTTATGCAATTCTGTATTGTGACAAGTGACTTTATAGTCAATCAGGTTAAGCAACAGTTACTAAGCTGTGGTGCTGGTAAACTGGTTCTTTAAACAGCAAACCCTTACTGTATAGTATTTGCTTAGTCCCAAGGTATAAATATTCTCACCATGGCTGATTTCAAAAATTAACATGTTACCCCTGAATGTGAGGTTGGGAAGAGTCACAGTAGAATGAGGAGATAAATTAAGTCTTCAAATAAGCCTATGTAGCAAGACAAGTTCTGAGGCAGGAAGAAGCCTGGTATTTTTGTTTAATAGTAGTCAGTGGGCTGGATGGACATAAAGAATCAGTCGCTGGTCTTCCATGGTAGCCTAGAGGTTAACTCTCAGAGCTGTCACTGCTAAGGCATAAGTTGGATCCCTGGACAAGGAGCTGACCCACATATGGACAGTAGATCTCTCCTGCCTCACCCGCTGCTCCCCTGAGCAGTGTATTTCAGTTGATCTGCCTGCTTTGCTCTCCACTGTGTCTCTGGTGAATCCTCTTACTCCCCACACCTCTGGCATAAATCCCAGTTCTATGCAAAAAAATAATAAAAATAAAGAATCAGTTGATGGTCCTCTCTGGTAACACAAGTGGTTAAGCACAGTACTATGAAGTATTCACAGCCACTGCAACATGAGTTCTACCCCCAACCAGGGAGAGAACCCATGTGGTGTGGCGGACCTCTTCTACCTTACACGCTGCTTCCCTCAGCAGTGTGTTTAAGTCAATCTGCCTGTTCTGTTCCCTATTCTGTCTCTGGTGAATCCTCTTACCCCCCCACACCTCTGGCTGGTACCCCAGTTCTTGTATACATAAATAAATCTTAAAAAAAAAAAGAAAATTCACTAGAGAATATTAAAAAAAAAGAATCAGTTGCTGAAACAATTTTAGTGAATGATACAAAAAGATGTACATGCTAACATCCTATGAAATACTATATTATTTTGGAAACTTGCTTTTGCTTTTTTTTGGGGGGGAGACATTTTTTATTGATTCTTGAGGTTGACAATTTAATATAAAACTGAGACATATTTACTCTTCTAATATGACCACTTATAATCTCAAATGATTATAGGTTTAAATTCATCTCATTCATTTCCTTATGTTCTGCTTTAATACTTATTTAATTCAAAATATTTAAATATTTTAAAATGTCCTATTTGTCTTCTTTAATCTATGTACTCCTTCAAGTATATTATTTAATTTCTAAAATTTTAATGTTTCCTCAGTGCCTTTTTTTTTCTATTTTAATCCCACTATGGTCAGTGGTATGATTATTTTTTAGTGTTTTTAGGTTTGCTTTGTAGTTCAGAATATAGTCTATCTTGAGTGCACATTAAAATAATGCATACTCAGCTATTGTTAGGTGGATTGTTCTATGAATTTTAATTAAAGTGAATCATTTTAGAGTGTTGTTCAAATCTTCTTACTGATATTTATTCTACATTTCTATCAATTACTGACAGACATGTCTTGAATTTTTATAATGTAAATATGAATTTTTCATTTTCATTTTTCATGTGTAAAAGCTTTTTTATTACATATTAAAGATTGTTGTTATATGAATATACTTTTAGAATCATGTTATCTTTCCAATGCATTGGTTATTTCAAAATGATGAAATATAGCCCTTTATTCCTGGTAATATTTTTATGAATTCTACTGTGTCTAAAATTAATATAAACCACCCAGTTTTATTATGACTGTATTCATATACATTTCCTAGCACTTTATTTTGCAATAAAATAAAATGTATTTTGCAATAAAATATATGTGAAATATATATTTAATTTAATAATTGTGACATTTGTTTCTTACTTTAATGCCAGTTGTGATATCTGTCTTTTAATAACTCTTCTTATTCTATTAACATTTAATATATCGTTGATTTGGTTGTATTAAAAACTACTATCTTGTTAGTTGCTCTATTTGTTTTCAGTATGACTTTTTTCTTATTCTATCTGATTTTGTATTAATAATATTTATAATTTTATTTAATCTCTTCAACTCTTATTATTCATGACTAATTTTTAAATTTTATCAAGGGATTACAATGTATATCTTACCTTACTTTTGGGGAGTAAAAGAGGCATCTCAGAACATACACAATACATAACCTTTAAAGATTTTTTTCAATTTAAAAAGAAATTGGGTCCTCTTTTTGAATGCTAGATCACTGTCATGAATGTCTCAGGTGCCTCGCAGTATGTGTCTATACAAATCAAACAAAAGGGGTCTCCCTGGTGGCACAAGGAGTTAAGCACTGCACTATGAAGCATCTGTAGCCACTGAAGCATGAGATCAATCCCTGGACAGGGCAGTGACATGCATGGTACAGCAGACCTCTCCTCTCTCTCATTGCTGCTCCCCTTAGCAGTGTATCTCAGTTGATCTTCCTGTTCTGTTCCCCATTCTGTCTCTAGTGAATCCTCTTGCCCCTACACCTCTGGCCTGTAACCCCGTTCTTGTATGCATAAAAAAAATCAATCTTTTTTAAGGTCAATACTGGGCCAGGGAACTGAAACCCAAACGGTCAGCAGACAGACCTCTCTTATCTCACCTGCTGCTCCCCTTACCATCGTATGTCAGTAAATCTGCCTGTTTTGCTGCTTACTCTGTCACTGATGAGTCCTTTCACCTCCTGCACTGCTGTCCTGTACCCCAGTTCTTCTTTGCATAAATAAATAAAACCTTCAAAAATTATTCAGCTATAATTTTTATAAAAGTATAAAGAACACATAAGTGTTTGTAGAATACTCCTGATTTAAAGCATTGTTTCCTATATTTTTTAAACTATCAGTTGAATAGGTGCACTGTTATTATATGATATAATTTCTTTGTTGTTAGGAAGATGATTTGTTTTGAGTTCATCACATCTGCTTTTCTTGCATGCTTAGCAAATGAGTAGTAAGAGGATAAAATAATCAAAAGATATAGAGGGACATTGATCCTGTAAACAATACTATTTTTAATTGTTCTTTTAAGAACAAAGCATGCTAGAAAGAAAATTAAAGTCATTTGTGAAAGTCTGTGCCTTTGATTCCATTGCATTTCAAAGATTCTATATTATCCCTTTCAGATTCCTGTTTCTTGGAAAAAATGTTTATTGGAATAGACTGTGTTTTATGAAGCTTGTCATACCCTCTAATAATGAATACCAAGCTTCTGTCTTCAGTTATATATAGATACAAGAAAAATAAAATCCTGCTTAATCAGTTTGTATTGTTTTATGGTATGAAATAAATATGACTAAGAAATTTCAAATAGACCAAACTTAAGGAGAATAAAATAACAAACCAAAATACTATTTATTCTTTACAAAATGTATAAATAAATTTTAATAACAAGAAAGTTGATCTGCTTAGAAATCTAAATGTCTCCTTTTATAAAAAAAGAATTTTCCTATTCCTATAATTAAAGGGAAACTGAAGCGTTGTCAGTTTAAATAAATGTTAACAAATTCATAAATTTAAAGCTTAAAAACTGAAAATATTTCAGAACTAGTCCTTGTCAAATCAGCAAAGACAAAGCTATTTTTTCCCCAATTTCTCTTTCTTTGGCTTTTACTAGTCTTTTTCACCCCTGTCTTGACAAACTCACCCTCACTCTTCTGCGGTGCCTGTCCCCTCTGGACTCAAACATGCATCTTTCAGGTACCGTTTTCGGTACCATTTCTCTATAGTGCACTAAACCAGTGAACTTAAACTTTCTAAAATGTACTAGAGCTTTTCACTTTTGAAAGGCAATGCCACATTAATAACCCTTAAAGAATTAAAATGAATTCAATCAGATACATACTCTACATCAACACAGTATTTCAAGGTGGAAGGGGCACTGGTGCTAGTCTGTCCTCACTTAATAACATTATTAATGATGTGGATGAGTGAACAAATATTATGAAAAGGAAATTCATAAGTATTAAATATGTAAAGTGTACAGAAACAAACAGACTGGAGGTGATGCCTGCAAAATGACCTACAGAGGTCAAAATGAGTAACTGTCCACTAGTCCACTTTTCAGCAAACCAGGTCATTTAAGTTATTTAACTGACAAAATAATCAGTAAAGGAAAGTGCAACAATGACAGTTAAGTCAAAGGTGAAGAAAGAGGAGAAATTATATAATGTGTATTGTTACAGAATAGGGTTTCATTAATATTTCTAAGACTTATCTTTATATAAGTAGATAGATATATAGCTATGCATATATAGTTATACATAGAGACACACACATATATATGAAGTTATTCATTCTTAAATGAGAGGATAAATCATTTATGTGAAAGTATATTTAAGTTCATATGAATAATATGAGTAGCCTTTTCATTGTCATGATATTTATAACATTAAATTAACTTGAGAACTTACAAACTAGATCTTCATTAATTTTGATAAATAATTGATAATCAAGATTCTGTTTGCAATAAATCATGATTTAATATTGAAAACAAATGTTTCTTTGTTAACATTATTTGCTAACAATTGTTTTAGTTTTGCCCTTGTCATCAATTGCACATTAAAATTCATTCTGTTTTTACAAGTTAGTTTGAAATATTTTCAGATGAACGTCGTACAAATATTTTATTATTCTTAAGCTTTGGAAAATTTTAAATCGATCACATCTCAGGTTGATATGATCCAATGTAATTGGATGATCTAAAATTAATTGTTTTTGCTATATTAAAATTTTATTATATATGAATATATGTGTATACATATACAGACAATATATGAACACACACATATGCAATATCTGTGCAAGAAGAGCTTTAACAAAAGAGAGAAATGAGTCTTTGCAGAGGCTGATATTCAGAGAACAACATGTAAAATCTAAGACTCAGTGTCGTGTCAAACTTGTTTTTTCATAGTAAACTGGGCTTTTAATAATATCACTTAGACTTTCCAATAACAACTGAACTAATTCATAAAAAATGACTTTGAAATCCCCAAACACTAATATAATCTCATGGAGTCATTACTTGTGATAAAATGTTAGCATGTCTTATCCTTGATTATGAAAAGTAATAGAAGAGAAGAGAAAAAAACTTTATGATGAGTTGTAAAATTTGAAAACTAAATTGATCATTTTTATTGTTTCAAGGAATTTTTCCCCAGGGCTATGTTAGTCACAAAATCAAAGTTAAGAACCTAGGTTCCTGCTGTTTACAGGAGTTTAATTGTAATTTACTTTCCCTCTCTATTCTGTGTCTTAATTTTCTCAGAAATAACAACCACTCTCCATGGGGAGGAGAGACCCAACAAGGTCTGATGTAGTGATATTTGTGAAACAATGAGGTGAACATTGTTCACAAAGCTGCTTCATAATGATGTATCTGGTGGGAAACTGTACTCCCTCTGGTGGAGCTTCTGAACATCGCCAATGTTATTTTTGTTGGCTACATGTTCTGCCCTCTGTATGTAATCATGGGGCCTGTGCAAATAGCTCTTTTCTGGGTTTCATACCATGGCAGAAAGAACTTTTTTCCTTCCTTTTTAAAAGCTCTGATTCATATAATTTTATATGATCAGTGACATCATGACAACCCTCAAAATTTGCATGTGACGTAGTTCATGTAAGCATTGCCCTAACTTTTCACCAAGAAGACATTTTTAACTCATTTCTGTCAAGTTTCTTTAAAAAAATAAGCAATATGAAACCACAAATAATTAAATACATTTTGTGATTTACTAATCAGTAATTGAATAATTAATGGCATTTATTAGATAAATCTATATTTTATCTTGCAGTGAATGATAATATGTTATAGTGAACACACTAGACTACACTGAATAAGCTCTATAGCATAACTGCTTGTCCTCAATATCTTGAATATAGCTCTTGTACAGCAAAATGCTAATTTCCATATTTTCCACTCTCTCAGTCCCTGGCAGAAGGCAATAGTTACAGAAACTATCTCAAATAGGAGAAAATCATGCATCAGGGTAGTACCCTTTAGGGAATATATGACATGCTGGGATACTCTTGGATAATATTGAACTGTTAATTTGTGTATGCATAAGCATTCTAGAATTAATGAAGTTTTTTGGATGCTTTGTACAACTCCTTGATTTGGACTTGCTAATTAATAATATAAAAATGATGCTGGGGTAGAAGCAAAAGATGGTATTGTATACTGGGATGTGATCCTCCTATTTCAGTACTGCCTTTTTCTTCTTCAGACAAAATATAGATCTGTCATTAGTAAATCAGAGTGCAGATCTTAGAGAAAAATTATTAATTTCGGTCATGGAGAGAAGGACAATACTCTAAATACAATGCACTGTATCAGTTATATACTATAAATGATATAGTATATTACACTATATATGCATATAATATATATTTTAATATTAATTTGCAACACATGGGTATAATCATACATATATGATTTATATGTAATACATAGTAGGTCCTTGCATAACATCATCTCATGTGACGATTTGTTATCACATTGACAAGAAACAAAACAATCTTGTCTAATATCCAGGAAAACAATGTTATTTGATGACCTACCAGTGGAAACCTATAAGAACTTGGGCTATTGTAATAGTTACAGTTAGATTTCTTTATAACAACTACAAAAATATGTGAGTGCCTTTACCTAATCTAAGATCTACACAATCCCCCTCCCGGGGAGGATGACAGTCTGTGGAGGACAAGGGTGATTCATAAGATCTGACGTTATGCCCAAATGCACTGGAATCCTATGTTACACCCTTTAGTAAAATTGCATTTTGTATAATCATAATAAATGAAATACACTTGATTAGATGAGGTAGTACCTGGCATGTGGAATTCTACAAGAAAGAAGAATCAAGCTGTGCATGTAAAATTACATTGATTGGGGTGTGGAGCTTCCCAGTTGTGAGGAAACCTTCAGTTCCTCTGAAGTTATGATCTGCAGAGGCCCCTGTTAGGGATGCTAGTATCCAGCTCCTTGAAACATGTTCATCACTTTCCCATGCATTTAAATGCACATCTTTTTTCCATAAGCTGTAATAACTAAGTTTTATTTGATTTACCCAGGTGGTGCCAGTGTCCGAACTTTCCATAAATTTGGATTTATTATGGACATAGTGCAGAGAACACAGATAGTCAGAAATAGATGGCCATGCTTTGCATTCAAATCACATGAAACTTCAGAAGTCCTCTGGCAAACAACCTACCAAGTGCAATTTTTTTTTGGTTTTGTTTTTCAAGATTCCCTGAGTTGCTGTGATAATTAGTGATTAATGAAAATTTTATGGTCTTTGTTAAAGTTGCCCAAGCAAAGCAATTTTGCAGGACACTGGTCTACTTAATGTGGGTAGAGAATAATAATGAAATTGTCACTACCCCGTAGGATCTTAGAACCATGGAAAGGGAACACAGCTTTTTGGTCTGTAGTTAAATAATTTTATTCTCTACTTCTTAATTTGCAATTCTATTATTCACCTATAAATGTCCTTGTCCATTTCCTAGTAGTATGTTCTTAATAGTAAGCTTCTACATTCTCATAAGCTAAACAAATTGAATAGAAGTTGGTTGACATGTAATATATCTTTTCCATGTTAGCTGTCTAATATCTTTCCTTTAAATGGGAAGAGTAAGATTAACAGGCACACAGCTATTTAAAGCTCTAAACAAACAACCAAAAATATATAGCACAAAAAAACTATGAGCATTTGTTTTGGGATAAGAGCACAAAATGTCACCATATCCAAACTTTTGGCATAGTTCTGTATATTTTTATGCATTATTCAATCCATTAAAAAATCTTAGATTAAAAAGCAAATACAAAATAAATTAAATGAGATAGTCACAGAGAACATCAAAAATAGTATTATAAATTCCTATATAACATCAAGCTTGTTCAGAGCCTATTTTAGGTTCTTTCAAAAATTTAATTCATTTAATGAATCCAATATATGTAGGGAGTGAGGGACAGAATTAATTATCCCAAGCACAGTGGACCTTCTTCTCTAATATTTCTTAGGTTAACACACTTATCTGTTTTCTTCATTGCTTTTATGCTGTATGCAAATTACAACACAATTAGAGATCATTAACTCTGTTATAATCAGCAATTTTCACAGGTTTCATATATACAGATATACACGTCTAATATATTTCTCTTTCATATTGTACTCTCATTTACCAATATGTCAAAACAACTTTTTTACATCATTGCTATTTGTTTTTATTTCTGCAAGCTATCTGTTAGAAGACAATTATTTCTCCTAAATTGTCTCTTCCCCTCAATTCTGCTATATAAAAGGGAAAACACTATACAAATCAGGTACTTGATTCTGTTCTTTTTATTTTATATGCACAGACTATTTATGTATGCCAAAACCACACTGAAGAGGAAGACTTTCTCATTTTCACTGTTATTCTGCACTTTATAAAGGAAATGTGTGGAAAACAGATCTTTACTGAGGTTTTCTACTCACATCTTTTAAAGATTTAAAATGCTCAATATGCCCCCAGAATGCCTGACACAAACCTGTGCTATTGATTTATTTACCAAATTCAGTTAGTTTTTTTTTTGCCACTGAATGTGTTTGTAGATAAAAAAAAAATTGCATATTTATTTTTTGTAGTAATGTCTTTAATTTGGTGCTATGATTCTAATGTCTAAATAAACTCTGATTATTACTCATTAAATATTTGGAAAGTTTGCTGAGAAACTTTTCCTTAGAAAAGTTAAACTAAGGTTAAATTCTATTTCAATTTATTTGTTTTATGATTTTGCAGAACAGGTTTACAGACAGTTCTCTCAGGCATGAAACTAAAATTATAAGCAAGCTGGCACATCATCATTTTTTTAAATTAAAATCTTCCTAATTTTAGAGGCCTGTATTCTTTTTCTCTTCTACTCACCTGCCTATAAAGAACCCAAAAAACATTCATTGTTATGTTCAGAAAGGTAGTTAAGGGAGATATAGTTTCCTTTTTTGCCTCATGCAAAGAAGAAACTCGGTTTCTCATCCACACTTCCTTCTCTCCAATCTATTTTGCCCAAGGCAGTCAGAGTGAGAGACTTTCCAAATATGCCTGACCATGTCAACTCCCTTTTTATTTATTTATTTTTGGGTTTTTTTGGTAAATTTAAAGTAAATTTTATTCACTTTCCTTTTTTTTATTAAAATATTTTAAAATTTACATATACTTGCCATTAATTGTAATCCCCATGTATTCCCCATCACCATCTCACCAGTGCACCATCA
>JAGFMF010011791.1:5576744-5635573 GCA_019455555.1 Galemys pyrenaicus | reverse complement strand
ATTTTTGGACTGGGTTGTTTTCTTTGTTTCTGTTGAGTCTGGTTAGTTCTTTGTGATAAGTCCCTTGTCAGTAATGTTGTGTGTAAAGATTTTCTCCCATCAACTCCCTTTTTAAAAGAGGCAATCAACTCCAATTGTCACCATCACATTATTTTGCATATAATATATAATATAAACTTATCTGCTGAATATTGAATGCCTCCAGGACAGAGTTCAAACTCTTTCTTAACAGCATCCAGTGACTCCACAGCTTCATAACTGATCATCATTCACAGTCATTAAGGCGACATGAAGCCTCACCCATAATATTTAATAAGAGAAGACAGTGAGGGATGAGATAATTGCTTAAGCATTTATATGTCACAGCCTCCAAAATACACATATCTCTTTTGCTCCTTTGTCATTGTCCAAAACAAGTCACAAGACTGCCCAACTACAAGTGGGTTGGTTGGAGGGGGTGTGCAGTTTCCATGACGCTTGATGAGAGAAAAACAAATATTAGGAAAATCAGGACCATGTGCCAAGGTGTGGTAAATAGCAGGAATTTCTCAAATATTTAATAAGTAATCAGGATTGACTTGACTACAACAGATGGACATAGATACAGTTTGACAAGCAAGGGGGATTAAGCAACTTTTGTGCAAATTATCAAGAAAGGTGTGGATACTCCTTGGTCTTATGTTTCATAGAAATATGAAGTTTCCATTTTTACTATATTTTTTTCTAAATATATTTGTTACATCATTGTTCATCTTTGTACAGTACTGGTTTCTCCCTGCAGGTGTAGTCCATGTAGTTCTCCCACCACCAGAGCACCTATGAACCATTACCATAGACCCTACTGCTCTTCTCTTCTCTTCCCTGTTTTGGGTGTCCTTTCTACTAATTTCTAACCTCTTCCTCCCTGCATCTCAGTTTAATTTCTCAGAGTAGCCCCTGCCACAGAGTAAGAGGTTAGAATTTTTTGTCAATTTCATAATCTCCTATTTTACCTAGTGAGTTTTGATCTCTCTTTGTCCCCAGTTTAAATTTATTATTGAAGGATTCCAGTTCCCAGTTTGATTTTGGACCTGTTAAGTCTATGGGAGCTGGGAAGAATGATCAACGCAGATTGAATGAAGAATGCTTCCTTGAGCCAACCACCACATCCAGAGAACAGCTTAAGCAAGATGCGATCTTGCTAAATCCTTACCACCTGGAAATTAGAAGCAGTTTCTGCCCTTACATTCTGAGACTGGAATTTATTTTCAACCAAACAGACTCTTATTTTTAGCTTCCCTGTTAAGAGTACGGAATGAAAACTAAATGAACACTCAGCCATTCAAGTGACTATGAAAAAAATAAGATATCATTCCCTGATCTTGAGAGCAAACTCCTCACTGTGGCCTTCTGTCTGGATATGTGTGCCCACCAATCAGAATCAGACAATGAAACTTGTGAAAGCAGTTCAAAAATTCCACCACAAATGTTCTAATCTCAGACCATCTTCCTACCTCACCTTTAACACTTCCTCCTGTTCCAGGCTAGGACCCAGATGAAACACATTTTAGGACAACAACAAAAGTTGTTTATAAAAGTAGAGAGACATATACTTTTGGCCAAAGAGTGAGAAGCTGACGTAGGAAACCAAACTTTAATTATAAAGTTTAAAGGAATGAAATTTTGGAAAAATATGGAATGGAAAATAAAGCATAAAAGCATATTTGAGTTGCTAAGTTATTAATTGTATTCTCCAATGTAATTATTTTTCCAAAAACATAAAAACACATATATATTTGGATAAACACTCCTTTTATTTTTTTAGCATAGTTTCCTTTCTATTAATTATCACTAGAGTAGTATATCTGTTATTAGGCATTACAATTTCTTAGTTTCATTTTCTTAATTTTGCTTGCTTAGGAAATGGGGAGTAAGAGGAGTGAATAAATTAATCAAGAAATACAGGGAAATTGATCCTTGGAAATAGAAACCCAACTAAGCTTTTTATTTTCCAGCAAACACTATTTTCATTATATTAACATCCGATAATTTTAGATCAGTGAGAGATAATGAAAAATTGGGCAACCACCATCTTATATGCAAAAACAGATCACTAACCCACAGCCTCTGTGCCAATCAACACAAACCACAACCCAAACCCATAGCATTTTGTTCAATTGATAAGAAACTGGTTTATAACTGACAGATCCCCAAAGCTTGCCCTCCAGCTCTTTTTAGGACCAACCACAAAAAGCCAAATATGTGTTCTAACCAATCACATCACATGCCATTTTCTACTTAGCCCACCTCTAGATCACATAGGCATCTATCAGGGCATATTCTGTCTTTCACTAAAAATGTTTCCAATTCCCTGACTGACTTTACGTCTCTGCTAAGTGCAAGTGATGTTGCCTGACTCCTTCACTGTGTCAGGAACTAACGAATGTCCTTTGTTCTCATTTGGAGAATGTGAAGATGACATAACAAAGCTACTTAAAAGTGGGGCCAGAGTAAGCCACAGTAGAAAAATCACATACTGACCTCCTTAAACTGGGGCAGACCTTCGGACTTGACCAGTCAACACTTGGAGAGGATTGAAACAATGTGAATTTCAGCTACTTTGACTTTGGGACCCTCACACCTGATCATTTTGACTGATGACTCCTTCACCTGATCATTAGACCATCCATTATCTCATCGTTGTTCTCTGTATTATAAAACACTGACATTTGTCCTTCCTCAGGACATTTTGAAGTTTCTACCTAAATCTCTGTATACTGAATAGAAATTTTCTGCTTTTCTCAAATAAATGGATTTTTACTTACTGCTCACCATCCTGTTCTCATATAAAAGGGTAACAGGAGGTTTTTGTTCATTTTCTTTACTACTAGGGAGATTATCATAACTACCTTTCACTAAATGCACTTAATTATACAGAGCCTCTACTTTTTTGCTAAATAAGTTTCCTCCTGTCAATGTTACAAAGTATCCATTTTGAAATGAAATTTTGTAGTCACTACTAAATTAATAGAGGATTTGCTTTCCTTATTAATGTTTTCTCATTTTTGCACTGTAGTGTGTATTTCCTGTCTGATACAAGCATTATTTCTCCAAGGTCACATAGTACAATTTAAACCTAGGCTATTACTATTTATGAGGCTCTTTTCTGATCCACATGTCAAATCATTAGCAAAGATGCATTAATCTTAACTTGATCTCTTTTTCTACCTCCAGCATGAAGTACAGCCATATATTTACATAATAGTGATAGACACACTATCATTATTATGTAGTGTTAGACATAAAGGAAATCATCCTGTACTCTTTCTGGGGTGACAAATAATCAAATATGCATCAGACAAATTTATGAGAAAAAAGACAAGAAACTTAACAATAACATACATATTTCCAGCATACTTGGGAAGACCCAATAAAACTAAGCAACTGGATATGTAGCTGGAAAAGTTATTTTACATTGTTTAAGACAACAGAGGTTGGAGAGAAGAAAGGGAATGTAAGTAGGGAGTTTATAAAGGAATACACAGCAAAAAAAGGCATGCAGATTTCAATTCTACCTTATCCACTAAATAGAGATGAGGAGACTAGGTGTCCAAATACAGTAAGCGACCCAGAGAGAAATCTGTAGAAACTTCATCCATCATTTAGAGCACTTTCTATGAAATCAACTACTTGTCAGAAAATTCATATGTTTTGGTGGAAGATTTTTGTTCTATTAGACTAGTATTAGTATATAGATAAGTATTTAGGTGTCATTGCTTTTAAAAGACAGGGTCCCCAAATTCTTTTTTTTTTAATTCTATAGCTTTAGGTAAAGAATGTAAAAACAAAATTAAAAACCTATTTGACTCCTCATGAATTGTGTGTTAAGTTAAAAATGCACACTTCAGGGAAATACAAGCAAAATATAAGGTAAAGTCTCTGGCATATTTCCCATAGAACATACTACCCTTGGTAGAATAGTGCTCAAGTAGATAAATCACCCCCTTAGTTGTCAATGTTTCTTTTCCTCTATGTAGTTATTTATCTAAAAGAATCAAATCAATACAAATATCCATATCTACTTGTAGATTGTGGTATTTTGCCAGAGGATAAAAAGAGTAAGCAATGGTGTAGAGCCAATAGTTTAAACTTAACATTCATTAACTCTTTTCTTTAACCACATGTCTAAACTCCTGTTTTTCTCCCTTGAAAATCCTTATTTTTACCCCTTCTCAAAACTCTTTTGAAACTATATACCCTGAATTTCAATTCTTTAATGCCAAATAAATTCTTGGTTTCCTCTGATTTTGTTTTTTTGTTTTAAGATTAACAATCCTATATGCATTTATTTATCAACACATGTAAGTAGTGAAGCATTATGGGAACTTTCCAATGTTGAAAACCACCATTGGCAGATGCAGGGGTAAAACTATAGTGTCTTTACAGATAGCATCTTTCAGATATCTTCTTCAGAGTCTTTAATTTGAAATTTTACTGGCATTTATAAATGATTAAGTGTGCTGTGATTTTTGTTTTGAAACATTTTCTCCCTTTCTTTTCAACTGTAAATTTTGTAGCTGTCTGAGATAAAATTGTAGAATATTGTATTTTCTTGAAAGAAATATCTCCTTGTATGGTTTGAGTTTTATTAAGCACAAAATGAAAATTATTATCTGTAATTCTATTTTATAACAATTATCTCATTGACTGAAAGCATTTGAATCCATCATGTTCTTCCTTTGTTTATTTTTATTTAATGGAGCTGTTTGAAAGGATAGATTGTCATTTTCAGGAAGTAAAGAATTTGATATTGATTTGTATTTCTGCTGCATTCAATGTACTAGACTTTAGGGGAAGACCAAATGTATCAGAATGCCAAGAGAAAGGATTTCAAATGTAGTCACAGATTTGAAACCTAATTCTATCAACTTTTAAGATAATTTTTCTTTTGATATTTGGTTAGTTGCTATGTAAATGATACTTCATAATTTAAGAAGAAATACTAAGCATTACTATTTGGAAGGATTTGATAAACAATATTATTATGCAAATTTATATATATTATATTGCATATAATTTAAAATATAAATGATTTAATATGGAGTATCTATAAAAATGTGACTATGTGCAATACAGATTACATATCAAATATATACAATATACATAATTGAGACAATATATATAACATATGTTATTAGAACATATATTCTAGCAATAGGTCATCAAAGTGGTGGGAATCAATATTATAGTGTGATAGGTTAGAAATAAGATCCTTTTATAATAGTAATACATTTAACAGAATAACTTTTCAAATTATAAGTAGTATATTAGAAAATGGTTTGGAATATTTAAACAGTTCTTTGCCCTTTCCTTGTTTATTTTTTTCTTATCTAATTTAAATAACTAAATTTGATTACTCTGGACAATGTTTAATATAACATATTGGTGTTCCTCATCATGTACATTAATTCTTAATCTTACAAGATGGATTTCCTTTGATGAGAAATATTTTTAAAATTCCATTATAATTCCCATTCTAGTTTATAGTATAGCTCTACTTTATCTTAGAAGTCACATTCACAAACTTTTTAAAAAAATAATTTATAGATTTAATACTCCTAGGCATAAGTGATGAATAAACTGATACAAAAGAGGAGGCCACTGTTATATTACATTGAACATGTAAGGATGGTGACCTTTAATATAGGAAAGTTAATTTCATCCCTTATCTTGAATGTCCTTTGGAATTTTTTTTTTATGTTTATCTATTTTGAGTGAATAGATTAGGAGGACTAGTATGTATGAGTTTGGAATATCCATGTCCTTGCTGCTCCAAGTTGGTAGTACCTCTTCCTTTGATGAACAGTCAGTTTTCAAAGCATATTAGCATGCATTTTAACTTCATATAATTGCTTTTTTTTTTAATTTAACTTACTACAGTCAAATTAGGCCTATAGGGAACATGTTAAAATAATTTTAGTGTCCTTTACTTAATGAACCATTTATGTTTAAATATATTTTAAATGCATATTTATTACATCATACTTCATATTGTACAGCATATGATTTCCCCATGAAATCACCACCACCACCAGTTCATTCATGCACCACCACCATAGTCCTTTGTGTTCTTCCCACCCCTGTCCTGATCTTCCCCACTCCTTATCCCCTATAGAATGTCTCTGATCTGTAGTTGCCTGATGATTTTGATTTTTACTTTATGAAAGATACTCTTTTTTTCTCCCTAATCCCTTATTTGGCTCCTTTAGATTCACCATATTGAGAGAAAATTTTTGCACACAATATTAATGATAAGGGACTGATCAAAAATATCTACAGAGCTAACAAAGCTCAACAAAAACAAAGTAAACAACCCAGTCAAAAAAATGGGCAGAAGAGCTAAAAAGACACTTTTCCAAAGAAGAAATGCAAGTGGCCAACAGGCATATGAAAATACGTTCAACATTACTTGTAATCAGGGAACTGCAAATCAAAACCACAACGAAGCATCATCACCTTTCACCATTGTGAATGGCACATATTAAAAAACTAGCAACAACAAATGTTGGTGAGGATGTAGAGAAAAAGGTACTCTCCACTTCTGGTCAGAATGCAAACTGGTCCAACCACTATGAAAAGCTCTATGGAGGTTCCTCAAACTACTAAAAATGGAGCTTTCATATGATCTAGCAATACCACTTAGATATACCCAAAGGGCACAAAACATTAATTCAAAAGGACACCTGCACTCCTATGTTTACTGTAGCACAGTTTACAATAGTTATACTATGGAAATTCCCCCAAATAGATGACTGGATCAAGAAGATATGGTATACTTACACAATGGAATATTACTCAGCAATCAAAAAGGATGAACTCACGATATTCACAACAATATGGATGGAGCTGGGAGAGATTATGCTCAGTTAAATAAGCCAGAAAGAAAAAGAAAAAATATTGAATTGTTTCACTTATAGGAGGAAGTAACCATTAAAAAAAAAAAAGATTCTGCAAATCTAAGTTAAGTTTCAACAGAAAAGGACCATAGTATAAAACAGAATATTGTTTCTCATTTTACTGTACCTTCATAATATGCCTTGTGGTTTGGAAAAAATGCCAGATGTGATATTTGTTTCCATATCCAAGGTCACAGGCATGAAGGAACCCAAGAAAACAAATTGCACCTGATGACATTTGATAGTTATAACCTAGTGTATATGCAGAAGCTGCTCAAAGACTTGGGTGTTCCTACATGATGTCAGTCTGTATGAAAGGAAATCATAGCTACCAGTTTTTTCTTAAAAATTAGTGTTAGAGTTACCAATGACAAAAAAAAAATGCCAAATGTATATGTACAAGCTTTTCAATTTATGACAAACACTTTTTCAAAAGTAAAGAGCATTACAATTTGCTTAACAACTTGCAGACTCTACATAAAGAGGTTTATACTTACATGAATTTATGCTTATGAAATGAATGAGCAAATAAATGTCAGCCTTGAAAAGATGATGATAAATATGATGAATGTAAACACTAAAAAATGAATTAGACACTATATTTTTCTACAACTTGAAATTGTAAACTTCTTCCTTACACCCAGGAAAAGTGTAAATCAGATGAAGTTTTTTGAGTTTAGGAAATCAATTGTATTTAATCAATATTGTATTCAATCAATCATAAACACATAGATTGATTATGTTTAAGATGTATTTTCCATGTTTAATAGCTCAAAGAACACATTTGTCTTTTATATTGCGCCCCTTGTAAAATTTCATTTTGTGAAGACTCTAAAATAACTTTAAACACCTGATCATCATTTATACATAGTTATTATTCATTGTTATTCAGTTAATAACTGCATCCATTTGTTTATGTACAGAAGTAACAAACACTATAAGATATTTCATCAAGGGGATTTGAAAGTAATGCTCTAAGTTAGGCAGGCAATATGAACAATATGAACAATTTGAACAATATGTTCAAATAACTTTAAATAGAAGATATGGGGAAAGGAGTCAAATTTCAATGCAAAAGTGTTTCCCTGTTTATTATTGTTTCATTGCTTGATTAGCTTCTGAGAATAACTCAGATATGTATCTCAGGGAACACATATTGCTGATATACACCAGAACACCTGTAGCCAGTCTGGATAACCAGTGAACATGCAAAATATGCAGAATTGGATGTATCTATTCAGTTGCATTTTTGCTGGTTTACTTTCTTTTTAAAATATTTTATTAATTTTTTTATTAATTACATTGTTGTAGTCCCCATAATTCTCCCTTCACCACACGACCCATGGACCAACACCATATTATCTTGTGTTCTTCCCTCCTCTGTTTTGATTCCCCTCTCCTCCTTCCCTTCCTTTGCTGACCACCTTAGTTCTGTGGTCCGTGTGCTAGTTTTAAGTTTTTCTTGACCTTTTGTTTAGTTTCTCTATGTTCCACATATTAGTGAAACTATCTAATATTTAGCTTTTTCCTTCTGCTTGTTTCCTTTCTTCTTGGTCTTTGGGAAACAGAGAACAATGGTTTCAGAATTGAAATGTATATTTAAAAAAATTAAAAAATCAAAAATGTTTGGACTACACAAGTATAGACAACTTTTAAGAAACTTACAGAAGAAAATTGGCCTGAATAATAATAGTGATAATAAATAATAATAAAAGGTGATAGAAATCATCCCTCTTGAATAGATTACCATTTTCCCCTCCTCTCAAATTCCAATAGCCTTTTAAACTAGTACCTTCCTTTCTTTACTTCACAGCCTTCAGTCTTCATTATTAGCCATCCTGCTTCCTTTTCAGCAGATTCAATATTGCATATGAGGAAGAGGGTAAGATTTATGTCCTTAGCACATAGTAGATGAGAAAAAATAATTTCTCAGTTTAACAGAGCTTCAGACTATAACATCTATAAGAAAAATGTTTTGCTCTGAAGTTTGCCAGCCTATATTTTGCAGATTTTTATCCTGTAAGAAATTGTCTCTTTGTGTGACATTTGAAGAATCTTCAAAGTTTCTATTATTCTCTCAACATCTATTACCCTGAGATCAGCAAGTGCTAGATCCCAACAGGTTAAAATAAATCCTGTAAAGGCATGTTTGATTTAATCAAAGAATTCACATTTCTTCGCATGTTGTGATAGCCTAGTGTTTTTTTCCAGTGATGTGCTGATCTGGGTAAAGTCACGCATGGACACACTTGACCTTATTAGTAATCTTTAGTGCTTGAATTTTGTCATATTTTTGATCTCTCAGTTAACCTCTAGATTTTATTTTAATTTTTATCAAAAGTTTATAATTCATTTCCCAGTTCTACTTTATTAAAGATTCTTTCAAAATATAAGTAATTATTTTGAAATAAAATTAATTACCCTGAAATACTGGAGGCATAATCACTTTCATTGATTTAAGTTACTTTCATATTTGAACCATTCTAACTTAAATATTTAAGGGTTTAAATTATTTTTATAGGATTAGTTGATTACATGCATTATAAAAAAATTATTTACATGAAGTGACTTCATATCATGCTCTTCCAACAGAGTCAGTATTTATGGCATTATAGTTAGCAGAAAATATCAGCTTTGTGTTCTTAGTTCTAGTTCTGGGCTAGGAACAGGGGTGGAGGCAGAGGCAGAGACCAGCTGTTTTCTATGATTGCAAATCTTCCTACTTTATAACTATCATATACTTAATACAATGTTTATTCTTCCTTCTATGCATTAAATGGTGCCAGGGATATAGAAATAAACAAACAACTAGGCTAGGTCTGTAATAGAAAGTCTCATTCAAACAGTGGACACAATTTAGTCACAACTTGTGCCAGCAAATTCAACCTTTCTTCTGAAGATTGAATATTACAAGTGCTGTTTCCAGAACATGTGGCAGATGGTCAGTGGAGGAGAAACTGTCCCAGTCAGCACATCACAATCTTGAAATTCCCATGTACAAGTCACAGATGGCAGGGGGAGGGCCACTCCATACTGGAAGGCTCTGGAAACAGACCTGGGTCCACCTGAGACAGGCTATTAAAGTTATGCCTGCCTTGTCTGTAACTGAGCCAAAGTTCAAAGCCTGCATGGGATCATCAGAACACTCAACAAAGAACCATGTAAACTAAATTTCTGCATTTTCAGAGTGAGTGTTAGCCACACACAGCATATTTTAATTTTTATTCAACATCGATAAAAATCACTGCAAGAGCAGGGGAAAAAGCTAATTCCTTCCATTTCTTCTCCTTGTCTTTCAATCTTGTAGCAATAAATCTTGCAGATAAAAAAGGGAAATGCATGCTTTTTTTTCACACAAGCTTTCCACAAACTCTTTTATCATTAATTAGAGCTTAAGTGTGATAGAAAATGTGTATCTTGCAAGGACTGTTCTATGGCCAAGCAGCAATTAATAGAATTAGCTACCAACATTTAAAATTCATGAAATACCCATCTATAAATCCATGTTGTTTGCTTCCCGTATAAAGACGTTCCAGCTGAACTAGTTAGGTGACTGGCCTTGGCCTGGGTGCAGACATAAATTCAGCTTCTCTACTTGGGTAGGTTGCCCTGTTTTTCCTGTTCACCAATGTTTGAGCTGTATCACGCCTGCCACCTGCTTGGTACCTAGTTTAGAACATCTGAGACACTTGTTCTCCAACATGAATGTGCATCACATCACTTGTGTGCCTGGTGAAGCACAGTATCCCATCTCATTCAGGAGCTTCTGGTTCAGTCCTGATTGGGGACCCAAAAATATACATTTCTAAAGCGTTTTCAGCTGATGTTGATGCTATAGCCCACCCTTTGAAAACTGTTCCTCTAGAATTTCATTTGGTCAATGAGATACTAAATTATATGATCTCAAAATAAGCCACATTGGCATAAGAAGTAGCGGGAACAACAGGATACTCTGAACTTCCTTTGTATTCTTGAATGTAGAAGATAAATATCCCACATTCAAGGTAGCCTCACTGTAGCAGGAAACAGAAAGACATCTTTATCAACAGCATTAGCAAAATTATTGATATAGTCTTGCATTTTTGCATTTCTAGTCTCAATAGTTACATAAAAAGTGGATGGAACAACAGGATACTCTGAACTTCCTTTGTATTATTGAATACAGAAGATAAACACCCCACATGCAAGGTAGCCTCACTGTAGCAGGAGGTAGAAAGACATCTTTATCAACAGAGTTTGCAGAACTATCATCTTGCATTTTTGCATTTCTAAAGTCTCAAAAGTTATCATGGGCAAATAAACTTGATAATGTTTGCAGCAGATGTCATTCTTCCCATATTTTTTGTTTCTGATTCCAATGACTAGAAATGAAGACTTCCAGTTACATACTTGATTAACTCAACACTAGAAAGTTTTTTTCTGTGTTTGATTATTGTTTTTCTTCATGGATGAAAATTAGAAGCTACTGGATTGCTGGCCTTAAGTTCCTGTGAGATGTTACAAGTTCTGTAGTTGTAGTATTTTTTGTTGTTTAATTTTTAACATGTTCCATTTTTTAACCTTAATTTTATGCTCCTTGAAGACTGAGATAGAGGGAGATTCAGTGTTTGCTTCAAACTAGAGCATAAATAGGAAAAGGCCAGGAAACTTCCCAATATTCAACAATTATATAATTGCCTTTTTTGTCCATCATATCTATTTTTATTTTACATTATCTGTGAAGTTTGCTGGGGGATTAGGTCCATAATTCATAAACACACTTTTTTATTCCTATTTAACAAATTGTAGAGAAGATTTAGACTTCTTGAGAAATCACAGTATCTACCTCAGCTCTCTCTGTGGAATTGGAAACAATCTTACCTAAGTGCATCGCTGTTCCCTGTATATGTAACAGAAAATAGAATGAGGCATCTCTTCTGGTCACTTTGGATCATAAACATTCCTTGAAGAGAAGCTATTTACAAAAGGTGTATGTGACAGGGAGACGTTGACTTCTAACTGAAGTTGGGCCGTGATCTACTTCCTACCTGATTCTTTCTGCAACCAGGCTTTCTCTTTGCCCTTCTGTTTTTTCTGTGCTGCTTCTATTTGCTTTTTCACCCTACCATGAACAGATTCCTCTGCTTTGCACTTTCTTTGCAGTAACTTTTCCTTTGTGGTATAGGACTGACACTCTGCATTCTGTTTTCAGAATCCCTATTCCCAGGACAACATGAACACCCTTCTACATACACACAGCAGTAGTCCCTGCTTCACTCTTCCACTTCCTGTCTCTGTAATTTTAGCTGATTATTTCTTTTAACTGAGTGTACCTACCACACCTGTTTTATTAACTGCTTTATGTCTAGTGCTTATCTCAGGAAAACTGGCACATAATATATATTCAGTAAATATTTAACAAGTAAATTAAAGAAGGAGTGAGTAGATTAAATATTTAGTAGTTAGGTTTTTAATTTTAAACTTGGTTGTTAATTTGATGTTGTTAAGAAAGCAGCTTCAAAAGATTAGGATCCAAATTAATGTGGCCTTTAGTAGACTTCGTGTGAAGAAACCTAGGCTAAAATTGAAGATGCTTGTTGGAAATTTGTACGAAATGAGTTTGGAAAGTAAAGTGATACAGGAAGATTTTAAAGTGACTATTGTGGGTGCCTTGATGGGGTATAGCGTGGTAGTGTATACCAGAAGAGGTATGGTCCTACATTTCTGAAACATATACAGTGATGTAAGTCAAAGTTATCTTATTAAGAAAAAAATCATAGGAAAAACTACATATGTGTAGATGCATCAATTTATGTATCAGACATAAAACTGAGCATTTTGAATATATTAAAGCATCTCATATGCTATCAGTTCCATGACTAGGTTTCTAGGTCCTGTATTCAGAAGAGAATTGAGACTCCCCAGGCTCTAACTCTGGAAAGTAAAAGTTTCCCAAATATTGGGCCCTTTTTTTTTAAAGATTTATTTATTTATGCATACAAGCACTGGGGTACAGGCCAGAGGTTGTGTGTGGAGGGGGGGGTGAGAGGATTCACCACAGACAGAGCAGGGAGCAGAACAGGCAGATCAACGGAAGTACACTGCTAAGGGGAGCAGCGGGCATGGCAGGAGAGGTCTGCTGCGCCACGTGAGTCCTCTCCCTGGCCAGCAGCAGGGATCGAACTTGTGCTGCAGTGGCTGCGGTTTGCTTCAGTGTGTTGCTTAACCCACTGTGCCACCAGGGAGGCCCTATTGGTCCCTTTTGACAGCAACTCTCTCAGCTTTTAACTGTGCCACAATTAGGGAGGGAAATTTGAATTATAGAAAAGATCAGGCTGGGTGCACTATTTTTTAAATATTAAAAATATAGCTATAACAATTCATAATTTTAAAAGCACTATCAGTTGTTTCATGGGATCTTCTAACAGTCATTTTTAGATAAATGTGGTGGGTATGTAAGATAAAAAAGCTATTTAGGATTATGACTATTTGATTCCAATTTTCCCACCCACCACCACTGACAGTTCCAAAGTATGATACATTTCAAATGAAATTGGATTTCTGGGGTTTTTGTGATGCTCCTATTTAACCTAAGTGAAATGTAGCGATATGAAATGCTGAGTATTCATTTGATGAAAAAGGTATCAGAAATAGTGATATCCTTTTTAATATGATAAAAGGTATTATTTATATGTACCACATAAATTCCTTATGTCTTATCACAACTGACTGAAAACCATTGTAGTTATTCCCCTGGAAGAAAACCATCATTACTGAGCACATCACTGGTCTCCATGTAATGTGTGTGTATGTGTGCATGTGTATGTGTGTGTGGTGGGGAGGGCAGTTACTTTAGCAATGAAATTAAGGAACTGAATAGTGCTTATCAAATCATATTTTTTTCTCTTTTACCTTTACTTAATTTTCCTTATTTTAATAGAGAATCAAGTTTTGGAAATAAACTTCATGTTATTAATTTATGGATAGGGTAAAATGCTGAAGTCTGCAAATAGTAAGCTTCATAAATATGCAAAACATTAATATAATTCAACTTTAGGTTCTGTTGAATTATCACACTATAAATGAAAACTGAAACATCATCAAAATCAATTTAACCAAGTAATCAAATAGGATCTCCTATAACAATAATGTTGTCTGCACAATTAAATTATTTGATCATGTTATCCTTTATGAATAAAGCACCCCCCTTAGGCAGTCATGTAAAACAAACATCTAATGTAAAATAAGAGTCTTTGTAATATTTCAAAATCAAGATCTATATCTATCTGAAATCCTATATTTTCTACAAATACAGCTGGAGGAAATTTCCATACATATAGTAAAAAGATTCATAACTAAATTATTAATTAATTAACATGGTATCACATTGTGACTGGCTATAGTATTTGACCAAAAAATTCCTTCAATCTTCAAGTGGAAATTTAAAATAAAGAAACATAATAACTTTTGATTAAAAAAAAACTTTTGCAGAATGTATTTAATTTAATTGTTTTGCTTTAAATAGGATGTTGTAAATGTTCAGAATACCATGTGGTTAGGTGATTACCACAGTTCTGTGGTTCTTAATTACCCATATGAAGGCCAAATGAATCAGTAGTCAAATGGGGGCAATTATCACATTTACAGAAGAACATGACTCTCTGGATGGAGCTTTCTGCAAGCCTCATTTGCTATTACAAAGTCAGGAGTAGAGCATTTCAATACAAATGAGAATTGGATGATGCCATGCAATCTAAATATCATCAGTTTTTGGAATGGAGACAGTATGGTAGAGCCATGGTTTTACCAGTTTATTTTGGCAAATATCAGGATATAAATAATGCAGAGCTTGAAATGAAAAAAATAAACAATTTAATTCTGAAAGATTTACCTATGGGAGCTGAAACTCCTGGCAGTCTGGATTGCACTACAATATATCATTTCATTAAGATAGGAGGAAGAAAGTAAGGAAAGTGCAGAATGGCTGCCAACTGTAAATTGTCCTTTTTGTTGCTTGGCTGCATTGAATATATAGATTTTGAGATTGTTCTGTCTGCAGTAGCTCTAGAAATGCAGCTACAGGTCCCAAATGTCCAGCTGAATAAACTCTCTTTAGTAATTGGCATATGCATGTGCAAGTAGAAATCAAAAAGAAATATAGGCTTTTTCTTCTAATAAATATGCTTTGCTATTAATCAAGAGTAATGACTCTCAGCAGCACTATTTTAGTAGAGTTATAAAGATTAGAAATATAATTGAGTCATTGATGACTTGGATGTCCAAAAACTTCACATGAGTCAGTATATTAAATGTCTAATTATAGGCACATATAATTCTTTTTTGGAGACATGTCCCAGTTGTAGTTTAGATCATAAAGAAAATAAAAGGACTAGGAATAGCTATATAACTCACATTTTAAAATGAATGTCTCTTTTCCTATAGAGTAGTTGAACTTTTCTAAGTAGCCAATAATACCTAATGTTGCTCTTTCAACTTATTTTAGGAGAAGACTTCAAGTATGTCAGTAATTCTCAATGGAATGGACACTTCCTTATAATGCACTAAAAAAAGAAAAGCACAAGCTCAAATACACACACACACACACACACAACCACCACTACCACTAAGAACAAGAACTAGCAAAAAGAAAAATATATGCGTGTGTGTGTATATATATATGCGTGTGTGTGCATCAAAACATACATACTTATCAAAACCCACAAAATCTCTGAGAAAGCTAGTTCTATGTGTCAGCATACATAAGAATACAAAATGCAAAAGGAATAGATAATCTAAAAATAAAACAATTTAGATTTTATATCATCAAATATCTGAATTATTATCAAGCCACCTAAGATTTATTCTCTCCAGACTACTCCTCCCATATTTGTGCATTTCATCCTTTCTTTTAATTAAATCAAGATAAGTTTATAAATAAAAACTTCATTTTAATGACCACTTTCTTGGTTTAGATCAAGCCAATCAAGTGTTGATTGAAACTGGCTTTATTGTATATGGATTATGATTCAATAGTTATGCAACTCAGCTTATGATTTATATAAAAAGCACAGTGTATATATATTAAGTACATTCAGAATTAAGCATATTTAATGATTTGATAAGTGCTCTTTTTAAAGGACTGTCAGAATAAAAAAATCTATAGTTTTATATAACTTAAATCTGTGATAAATATATAACATACATTTCTTAAAACATCTGTGATAAATCACTAACAACATGAATAAAATATCTATGATAGTGTATGAATTGAAATAACCAATTTCAATATATCTATTCAATTGTGCTCTGCTTTTGGGACCATAGTCAACAAGATTTTTGTTAATATTTCTTTATAGTAAGTCAACTAATAATTTGTTGAACCATTGTAACTGTAAGAATTCTGCTGAGCAATTAACTTAAGCTATTTAATTTAATGTCTGTAGACTCCATAGGGTGTCATTATAACTCTTTTGTAGGTAATGAAGGTAAGGATTATCAAAGATTTTCTATGTTTCATTCAGGCTTCAACTTAAGAGTCAAGATTTGATCCCAGATTTCCAAACCTTCCTGTTAATGTTAAAAAGATTTGATATGATATATTTTGAATGCTTTCTATGTCCCAGACATTGTTAATTGTCTTTTACATTTGGTTACCTGACTTAAACTCACAACTAAGCAAATATTACATTATACCTTTATGGGGAAAATGGAGAATGATTATATTCATTATCCAAGGTCACATAGTATATAATTATGCAATCAAAGTAAAATATTTTTAATATAAAGTTATGCACATTTAATTACAGGAATGCCTTCTGGCAATTATGCTTTGTTTACTTCACTACAAGTTCTGTCTACTACATTAGGCTTTTCTGCAATTAGTCAATTGCAGAATTTACTTTTATTAAAGTGGCTAGTCAGAGTTTTTTATGATGGAATTCATGCAAAGAATGTAACATTCATTGGTTTATTAATAGTATCAATAATTAATTTAGAGTTTTATCAGTACTATGGAAAACATTGGGTAGACCATAATAAATAGGATTGTATTGACCTGATTAGCTCTGTACTCTATAGAAGAAAGAGGCACAGAAATAATTATAATGTAGTACTAAAAGATTCAGTAGAACCTGGAACAATTGCAATATATTATGGCTGTAACATATAGGGAGCAATTGCAATGAAAACGATATTTGATCTGAGACTGAGGAATGGCCTGAGACTCAGGTCAGGAGAAAGATTTCTAGGGAGGCATATGGAAAGTAATAAGAATTAGAAAAGAAATATATGAGTAATTTGGCATACTGGTGATATTGAGTACATTGATAGAAGACAAACTAGATGCCAAAAGGAAAAGAAATAATAAACTGCTTTAATATTTGATTATTTTTTTCATTAATTTAATCAGTCATTTTTGGAGTTTCTATCATAATAAAGGATAAAATAGAAATAAAATTATATGCCACCACTTCCTTGGAGTTTCCATAAATCCTCTGGAGATTTAGCAAAAGGAGTTGAAAGATGATTTTATACAGATTCTGCACCTCACTGCATGACCTCTTTCAAAGTCTTGGTAGGGAGGTTAGTTACTATTAATATTGGTCACTATTGTGAAATTTGTTCTAACCAATGATGAACCAATATTGACACACTGTAATTAAGTCCATTGTTTACATTAGGGATGTGTGTACCTGTGTTGTACAGCTCTGTGGATTTTGCCAAATGTATATCATGTATCTACCATCATAGTATTACTCCAAAAATGCTCTGAACTTTACCAATTCATTCTTCTTTCCCATTCCCCTAAGCTCCTAAAAATCCTAATTTTTCTTTTTTTGCCTTTTCAAGAACATTATATAGTTGAAATTATATGGTATATAACAATTGTAGATTGGTCTCATTCACTTAGGGATATGTATTTAAAATTCCTCTGTCTTATTTAATTGTAAATTGCATTACTTAGGTCTGTATGTACACATTTGAACTGAGATTTGCAAACTTAGATGTAACCCCAAGATGCTTCAAAGCTACCAAACACTAAAGCCTCAAAGCACAAGTGAATGTTCATGACTAAATTTGATAAGAGAAATCTTTAGTGGAATCAACTAAATACATGATAGTTTAGGAGAATCTGTGGTACTGGAGAATTTAAACATCTGGATATTAAATGACAAAATGGAATTTTTACTTATTTTTATAGGTTTATATGTTATTCATAAATTTTGTGGGAGAATTTATTCTAAGCATATATTAATTATTTTTGACAAACGTTATTATTTAGAAATGATATAAGAAAACCAATGATGTGTAGTAAAAAAATTACTACATAAAGATTGAAATAGCCAAATTATTGACTCTAGATGAAGGATATATACATTTTAATTGTGTTAGTATACAACTTTAATTTGAAAATTTCATTTGAAAATATGAGAAAATTTTTCCACACAAAGCTTTGTAAGAACAAGATTTATTGTCTTCTTATTGTTAATAATGTTTCCAAGATAATTATACTGAGAAATCTGAGTTTACTAAAATTTTTCTATTGTAATATTTCAGGTTGAGAATCAAGTTTATATTTGCAACCCACCAAAGAGTTTCTTCAATGTACTCAAGTTCTCACACTCAAATATGAAGGTAGATATTTACATCACTTTTATTACAATGAATATTTTATATTGTTCCCTGACTAGAATTTTTTGGGAAACAATGATCATGCAAATGTAGGAATGTGTATACACACATATATACATATACATATATCTACATATTGTTCCCTGACTAGAATTTTTTGGGAAACAATGATCATGCAAATGTAGGAATGTGTATACACACATATATACATATACATATATCTACACATACATATATATGTGTGTGTAGATATATGTGTATATACAAATACACATACACATAAACACAAGGACATATTTACAATGAAGTATTACTTCCTTCTAATGTTTTGAATGTGAGGAAGGACCACATCATAAACATAGCTATTTTATGGAGCTACCATATGACCCAGCAATCCCACTCTGAGGGATTCACTCACACAAAGGATACAAAACCATTAATTCAATGAATACATGGACCCTATGTTTATCACACCAATTTTTATAATAGGTAAGATCGGGAATCAACCCAAATGCCCAAAAAGAGATGACTGGATCAAAGAAATGTGGTATATATACAGTGGAATATTATTCAGAAATCAAAAAAGATAAACTAGAGCCATTCACAGAAGCATCAATGGAGTTTGAAGGCATTATGCTCAGTAAAACAAGTCAGAAGGAAAAAGGAAAAGGAATAATACTGATGGCCTCCCTTATAGGAGGAATATAGGGGATCAAGGAAGAAATAAAATAATAACATCAACGACAACAACAACAAAAAAATTACAACAAGACAAAACAAAAATAAACAGCTACAAAACTGAGACTTTCTGCAGGGAAGAAAATGGGATTGGGATCAAGGCAGGGACAGGAAGAACTTAAGGGACTATGGTGATGGTGCACAGGTGAACTAGTGATGGAAATTCTGTGGGGACTACACCTAGAAAAGAAAGCAAACATTGTAAGAAAAAATATAAATATTAAAAAATAAATAAGCATAGCTATTTTAGCTTTAGTGGAAGAAACGGTATTTTAGAAGCCTGAAAATGACAGCACTCTCTACTGAGCCACTCCATGAGACTCATGAATTAGTCTCTGCACTATCATAGAGTTATTAAAATTTAAAACAGAGAGAAGAGGAAAGAAAAAACAATTTCAATCCCTTTCTACAAAAAGGAATTAAACATCATGGCACTGACATCTGAACTTTCAAGCAACTGAATAGAAGGCCTATCCATGAATGACAGTCCACAGACTTATATTTAATTCAAAATTACTATTCTTGTCATCTCAAATACCAGAGAAAGCAGCAATCTGGTGTCACAAATGCTGAATGTGAGCAAGATTGTCATACAAAGGCTAGTGCCATACTCATGTAAGATGTAAAATAGAATCATAATTTCCTTTTTGGGCATAGATAATAAAATGTCTACTAATAATGAATATGGTTGGCAATTAAAATGCTAAATGATTTTAAGAAAATTATCAGAGCAATGGATTATATTTTTAATATATTTTAGCATACATTTATCATGAATGATTTTATGTACATAAAACTGTTAATTTTATATAAACACACATATAGATAGATGTGAACAAGTCTGTACATGATATATGTGCATGATATACATGTATATCTATAACATATATCTGCACATATATATGTGAATAAATATATATAAGTGTATGTATTCATATAATTGCATATACAATGATAATATTAGTATATACTTATGTATATATATTAATATGTCTTTACATTCTGTAATTATAAACAGACTAGGACTGAAACTGGTAAAAGGACTAAGAAATTTCATATGCATGTGATAGATACAAAATCAAGGATGATACAAAATTTATAAGCAATAAGGAAGAAATTATGATTAGAAATACCTATAGTTATCTATTGTAACATGACAAATTTCAGAAAATGTAGCAGTTAAAGCAATGCAAAATTACTATCAAGCGGTTTCTGTTGGCCACGAGTCCAGTCTCAGCATACTTCATTCACTACTCCAGGTCTCTCACAAGACTGCAGTCAAGATTTGGCCAGGGTTATGACTGCATCTATGATTGACCTGGAAAAGAAACTGCTTTCAAGCTCACATGGTTATCAACTGAACTCAGTTCTTTATAGGGATTCAGCTACTTATGGGCTGTCAGTAGGAGATCATCCTCCATGCTTGCTGCCTTTTGGAAGGAAACTGATATTAACTTCTCAACAAGGGAATCTCTCCAATGTTTGCTTTATCAAAACATATTAACTGTAAAGGCAATAGAAATAGTCTATATCAAACTAAAATGTTTCTGCATAGCACAGCAAGAGAAACTATCGACAAAAATGCAAATGTTACCTACAGTATGGGAGAAAATATTTTCAAATCATATATTGGGCAGGGGGTTAATATCCAAAATATAAATGTAACCCACAACTCAGTAATAAAAAATAAAATGGTTTACAATCGGGCAGAGGAACTAAGTAGACATTTTTCCAAAGACATCTGAATGACTCACAGTTATATTAAAAGATGATCAGGATGTTTAGTCATTAGGGAAATGCAAATAAAACCCATGAGATATTATCTCACTTCTGTTAGAAGACCTAAGACTGGTGAGGATAGAGAGAAAGAGGGAATGTAAATTGGCTTAATTGCTATGAAAAAAATCATGAAGGGCCCCCCAAAATTTAAAAAAAAAGAATGAACACATGCCTTTTAGGTTTATAGTCAACGGAAATGAAAACAGGATGTTAAATGAAATTAGCAGAACATACACAGTATGTTCATTTTGAGGAAGAGGAAATTTCTGTTATTTGCTAGGGATTCTATAATAGTATACATTGAATAAGGTGACCTTTGAAGTGACAGAGCCAATTATTCCATAAATAAACCAAAGTTTACCTTCAGAAGTCTAAATGTGTTAACACAAGTGTTTCAAAATAGCTGTTATAATAGAACATAAGTTGTCACTCAACTGTACTTCATATATTTTAATCATTTTAAGACTTTTAGGATTTAGAAAATAGTGTTCAAAATCTATTTATTAAAACACTATTTCCCTTTAACTTAAGGAAATAATCTCTGGGGTAATCAAATATACCTGGAGCCACTGGGGAAACGATGTATATAAACATATATGGATATTCTGAGGTATTGAATAGGAAAAAGAAAACAAGAAAAAAAAGACAAGGGTGATGGAGGGAATGTCATACAAAAAAATATTTTATATATATATATATATATATACTCTGTTAAGTCACAATGTAAAATTTATAAAATCAAAACTAGTTTTACTTATAATTTTAAATATACATTATGATAAGGATTTAGGAACGCCTTACTATTATTTCTGTGGAGTCTCTTTTGCTATATTCTTCTGTCTCATCAGAATCTTATTAATTTTCCTTATCTAAGATTATTGTGTGTTTATGGCCAATAATGAGTAATTGTGCAAGCTTAATGGGATTTATGAACTTTATGTTTCCTTGCCTACATACTTCACATTTAATTATCCATATCTAATTATGTCTAATCATTCTCCAACCTCTTGTTTTGCCATTTAAAATCAATATGATAGAGAAAAACATAGTCAATACATTTCAAGTAAATATTTTCCTCTCTGAAGGACCTTTGCCTCATTCATATTTATTTTTTGTTTATGTAATTTTGTTATGTAATTTTATGTAAATAAAATTTTACTGACAGCCAGACTAAAATTTGGGTTCACTTCTTAGTTACTGTAGAGATTATACCCCATATGCTTCACTGATGTAGATGTTGAGAAAGTGGGTGGATGATGACTGGCAAAGAATAGGTAGGTTTGTAGAGGGTGATTACACAGTCATATTTGAGCATTTTAAGGATGAATTGCCTATTACACATAGACATCAATATAATGCAAGACTGGGTGTTAATGTTTCACCTACAGAAGACAGTGTTTGTTTTGTTTTATTTACACTTAATTTTCAATCATTCAATAAACCCTCTATGTGTATATTCCCTATCATTCAATAAGTACCATTTCCATCACGAAAATCCTAGTATGGGTCACAGTAACCTTGTATCTTGATCACACAGATTCTAAGTAAGTTTTCATGTAGTCAGGCTGGTACTTCATAGTTCAGATTGAGCTTTCCAAATAATACATCTAATTATGTCATTGCTCTGATTAACATTACTATCAATTATATTGTTGATCCACTTGTAGCTTATATTGATATCAGAAAAATGTAAATTTCTTACCTTAACTTTTAGTTAATCTGACTCATAATTATTGAATACCAGCTCCCAACCTCTTTTATTTGTCCCCCTGCCTCAGCCACACATGTTGTGTTAATGTGAGCAACGAACCTCAAATATGCATACAGTCTAATGCCCAAAACCTGTGATTGTTACCTTATATGGAAAACAGAACTTTTCAGTTTTGATTAAGCTAAGGATTTTGAGGTTATTCTGGATAATCTAAATGCAGTATCAAATGCCTTGATTAAGGAGACAGAAGTAGATTAAACCACAGAGAGATGAAACAATATGATCCCCATGGCAGATATTGGAGTGCTGTAGCTATGATCTATGGCATTCTGGAAGCCATGAGAAGCAACCTCCAGAACGCTGAGACAATAATTTCCTGTTGTTTTAAAACAAAACGTTTGTGATTATTTATCATAGCATCCTTAGGAAACCATTATGTTTACCTTCTATGTCATTGTATTAGTTTGTGTTTACTGTTACTTTGACTTAGAATGCTCTTCATTCAGGTCTTTTCTTTTTTTCATAGAGGAACTGGGGTATAGGTCAGAAGTATCAGGGGTGAGAAGATTCACCAGAGACAGAGTAGGAGCAAAACAGGAAAATTTACTGAAATACACTGCTGAGGGGAGCAGTAGGAGAGACAAGAGAGGTTAGGGAATGGCACATCTTTTCATGTGCCATTCAGCTATCTGTGCCATATGTGGGTTAGCTCCCTGGCCAGGGATCAAACTTAGGTCACAGTGGTAAGAGTGCTGAGACTTAACTCTTCAGTCACCAGGGAGGCCTTCGGGTCTTGGTCACAGCTTAAATATTTCCTTTCAGAAAATTCTTCCCTGATCACCCTGGATAAATAATATCTGTTTTCCAAGCACCTACAAAACACAGAAACCACTAGAATTTCTCTGTTATTTTTTTAAGTAACAGCACATTCAGATGGAATCTATTAGTTATATATCAAAACTTCTTTATCCAGTCATCTGTCCATGGGTATTTAGGTTCTTTCCAGCTCCTGACTATTGTAAATAATGTTGCAACAGAAATGAGGACACGCCTATCTTTTGTATTGGTGCTTTTGCATTTTTGTCAGATAACTATAAAAACTGAGATTATATGGAATTTCAATTTTTAAGCTTTTGAGGAATCTCCATACTGTTTTCATTGTAGCTGCATTAGTTTACATTCCTACCAACAATGTACTGGGTTTCCTTTTTCTGCACATTTCCAGCACCTGTTTTTTGGGTAATATACATTTTCACAGGTGTTATATTTTTTATCTCACAATGAATTATATCTCATTGTTATTTTAATTTCCCTAATAATAAGGGACTATATACATCTTTTCATGTGCCATTCAGCTATCTGTATATGCCAATTTATATCTCCTCACTTTTCAATTGGCTTATTTGCTTATTTGTGTTGATTTTAGGAATTCTTTATAGATTTTAGATTTTATATATTAATCTCTAGTTAGATGTATGCATAAATTCTACTATTCTTTAGGGTTCTTTTCATTTTTTTAAAAAAGATTTTATTTTTTATTTATGCATACAAGAACTGGGGTACAATCCAGATATGGGGGTGAGAGGTTCCACCAGAGACAGAATGGGGAACAGAACAGGCAGATCTATAGAAATACACTGCTGAGGGGAGTAGCAGGTGAAACAGGAGAGGTCTGCTATGTCATGTGGGTCACCTCTCTGGCCAGGGATCTAATTTATGCTGCAGTGGCTGCAGATAGCTTCATAATATTGTGCCTTAACTTCTTGTGCCACCAGGCCCCATGACTTTTCATTTTGATGCAAGTTTCTTTCACTATGCAGTTGGTGGTAGTTCTACTTACTTATTTTTACTTTTGTTTCTCTTGCTGTTTGAGTTGAGTTCCCAAACACATCTCTAAATTGAATGTCAAGGAACATATCATTATGTTTTCTTCTATTCATTTATGCTTTCAGCCATTATAATAATATTCGTAAGCAGAAAGTCTCAATTATAACTGGGATTAAATTTGCCATCAGGGCAGTACAATGTAGCTTTGGAAATAAATAAATGGATTTTTAAAAATAAAATATTTCATTTTAACCATAATCTAAGATTGTGGTTATAAGAACCATTATTGTTATTTCACCACTTCCTATTTTAATGGCTGGCCATGTATGTTTTCTCTGAAGAGAAAGGTTTTCTTTATCAGACTCTAAAATTCCTATCAGCATTACAGATTTATTACTAAAGGGTGTCAAAAATTTAGTGTCCTAATTAACACTTTCACATAAGAAACATTTATGGAGCTAGAGATTAGTAAATCCAAGAATGAATAAATCATTCATAAGAGCTGAGTCTGAATTAACATCAAGTTGTGAGTCAAAACTTAAATTATATGCATTATCTAAAGTTACAGAGAAATGTCTGACATTTGAAGGGCATAAAAGAAAGAGACCTCAAAGGATGGAGACTGTTTTACATATATTTACACAAGATTGAAAGAGCTGCACATTTCTTCTATAGAGGTTGAAAGTTTAGTGGATAGTAGAGATTGTTGTGTATTCAACTGCTTCTTATTATTTGTGACTATTTCTTGCTTCATTACCTTTCTTTAGGAAGAGGTAATAAATGCAAAATCTTCTGTCAAAACTCAGCCCCCATTCTTCCATTACTCATACCTGATTTCAGCATAAATGTCATGCACTGTGCAATGTGCATTTTTCAACAGAACTGAACACAGACTTTTTAAAATTGAAAGAAAACATGCCTGCTTGCACTTCTCAAAGACACCCATCCTGTTTTTGTGATGTGAGTATAATGCATTCTATAAAATACAGTTCGCATAGGCGTGAGGACAGAGAAACATTAAGAAAATAGTGGGACATTTTAAAAAAATATCATAGCAAAACATACTACCCAACAATATAAAAAAATAAATTTTATTGAGAACCTTCTCACACAGGAACTATGGCAGTAAGTTACTCAATCGGCCTTCTTGTCTGATCCGAAAATGCTTCTACCTACACTCTGAATTCAATAATGGACTATAATGAATTTTTCCCAAACAACGACAGTGAAACTGTTTGCACATCTTTATGAAAAATTTGTCTTTAAAGAGGAAATTGGAATTCAATATTTAAGACATTTGAAAGGAGAAAGTCAATAAAGTGATAAAGATGAGATGAATGGTAAAAGGAACACAGTGACCTCAACTCTTTGTAGGCTGAGCTTGTGCGGTGTTGCATAACAGCTTATTGAGAAGGTTTTTAAAAGGTTATTTTTCTATTCTCTGAAAGTATTGAGAAACTATTATTTAACTGAACTTTTTTTTTTTAACTCTCAATTGTTTTCCTATATGCCTCGTTCTTACATTTTTCAACATTAAAATAGCACATTCTGAAGTTTTGCCTATACTCAGCAATTTTCTGACTGGCAAAAGATCTACTTGAAAAATGTTGGTAGCATCCTTATTCCTGACTTAGTGGGAGAATGGTGGGAGCCCCTACCCTATACCCTCAAAACAGGAGTTGTGTTGCTAGGGGAGGGCCTTGCACTATCATTCTATGGGTGTATACATCCGGCAGACAACCACTAAGCAGAATTTATTGCCTAATAGGAAGTGGAGAAGAGCAAAAATTCCCAAGTGGCAGCAAGATTGTTTAGTTGAGCAGACATGTGACTTTGGGACATTTATAAATAAATAGCAATTGCATGAATCAGATTTTTGAATATTACAAAGAAATAATGGCCTTTGTTCAAAAAAGATTGATGCATTCTGAGATTTAGAGACAAATATGGGATTTTTCTTAAAGTTAGGCAAATTATTTCAATAATAAAGTATACAAAAACTGAAATTTAAAGGAAATAAATATTCCATGTCTTTACATAGATAAGAATTTCCAGAGGGTTTGGTGATTTTTCCTAGACCATGCAATTAATTAATCTTAGGTTTTTGGTGGGGAAAAAGATGGGAAGAGAAATATAAAATTAAAAAGAGATATAATAAAAGGAAAATAATTTTGAAAATTAGCTTAGCAACCTAGCAATAGTCTATATGAATAATAGGCTCAGCTATATAATTTACCTTTTCAATGAAATTTTTATGTATACATGAAATTTCTATGTGGCAATTAAATTTTAGATAAAGATCTAACGGTCCCTTCTTCTTTATATCTCACCTGGCCTCATAAGTCTCCAGTGGTGCTTACCATTTTTTTCCCTCATGCATTTGCTCATGACCTTGCTTGTACATATCATTCTAAAATTTCTTTAACAAATAAAACCTTGAATTCTACTGTGATATCCTGTAGATACACTTCCACTCTCACTGTGTACATTTCTTGACTGAAGATGATAATCTTCAGACCATTATGTATATACTACAAATCAATTGCAAGTTCCACATGCAATCAAATTTGTCTATCTTCACCTATGATGTTCACCTACCACACTAATTACCAGGCCTATCAATTTTTTAAAATATTTTGTTTTTATTTATTTTTGCATGGAAGAACTGGGGTATAGGCCAGAGCTGCAGGGCTGAGAGGATTCACCAGAGAAGTGGGGAACAAAAAGGCAGATCTACTGAAATACACTGCTGAGGGGAGTAGTGGGTGAGATAGGAGAAATCTGCTGAGCCATGTGGGTCAGCTTCCTGGTAGAGATTGGACTCAAGCTATTGTGGTGGTAGCACTGAGACTTAATCCCTAAGCTACCAGGGAGGACCCCCATTACTACATTTCTAACAAATTTATATTCCCTTTTCTTATCATTCCCCCAGGCACCTTAAACTCTCATTAAGTCACCATCAAGTCACCAAAGGCATCTTCTGATACCTCCCTGTCAAAGAAATTCTCACAGTGTTCAAGGGTAAATTGAAGATGTTATTCAAGGGCAGTTTTATGATTAATTTGAAGGAAATATGTTTCTAAAAATGTTACTCATCATTTACTTTGGTTTTAAATCTAAATTTTAGTTCATTAAGACAATATCTCCAAACTTAGAACTTCATCAAATTTTTACATTTAACTTCCATGTATTCTATCTTTCAGTCTAAAACTGTAAATTCATATTGAGTGAAGTAATACTATTATTCATAACAAGCTCATTTATTTAAATACCTTTCAAAATTTAATTTACAATTGTAAATTGATGTTTTGATATTTAACTACTTAGTAATGGTTTAGAAATCAAACCACCTACATGCTTTATTTTTATAAATTGAATAAATTATTAACATAAACATAATTATAGCTTATTTTGAAAGGTACAATTGTGCTTAGAAATTCAGTGTATTTGAAGATTAAAATGAATCAATTGGGAATCAAGGACTGATCTGTTATTTTACTTATTCACATTCTTTCTCATACATATACAAGTGCAAACTATGGTCCAGAATTCAGATGTTTTATGTGAACAAAAATAGAAGTTTGTTATCCATGTCTTTATATATCTAGTTTTATATATGTATAACACAGAACTGTCGATACAAAACTTCTGATGATACTAAATGTAAATGCAAACACAATTGAAGAAATTACTACATATAAATAACAAACTATCATATTTGAGTTAAAATGCTTGAAAAAATGTTTGTGTCTCTAAATATTTAGTGTGGTTGTTGTAAATAGATGTTCTGCAAATAGTCCATGATTATAGTCAACATATCTTCTTCCATAGGATTATATTTTCAATAAGGCATGGCAAATGACAGAAGACAGAAAATAAATGTTTTCAGGACATTTTACAATTTACAACTGAAATATAAAGAGAAAATCAGGAAATTTCTTAGGGTGTATGACATTTTCAGATGACTGAATATAGAAAAGGTTGAAAAAGTATGGAAATATAGAAAAACTCTAACATAGTCTCTAGTTTCAACAGTTTTAGTGGAGGTCTTTACCTATAAACAGTTAAGGGGAATTAGATGATTTTCTTACAATAAAATATGTTATTTTCTTTGTTAAAATTTGAGTTATTCTTAATCTTGGATGCTCAGTATTTGCACATACAGTTTGTAAAAATAAAAATGTGAATCTCCCAAACCAGACAAAATAAATTAGAATCTCTAGGACACATTTTCTGGAATGCCCTTTAATTTAAAATATTTTCTCTTGATCAGACTCACAGTATTAACATTTGGCATACATATAAAAAAGTAATATTAAATCACCTTTGGAATATATTAATCATGAAACAATATGACTTGCTTCATTAGTACTACAGATAACTTTAATCATTTGAAAATTGTAGTCTCCCAGGACTCTCTATGATGAACTTATTTTGTTGGAAGGTATGTTGAGAAGAATCAACATAGCTACTCATGGAAGCTTAAAGCTACCCATTTACGTATGTTTATCATTATAGACTTTGGATTCCTTTGCACACAATGTATTATAGTATATTACTATGATTATGTGTTTTAATGTTCATGTTTTCCCATAGTTAGTCATTGGAAATCCCTGCAGTTTTGCTTGATTTGGTTTGTTTTCTTCCTTCCTTCTTTCTTCTCCCCTTTCCTTTCATTTTCTGTCAGATCCCCACTATGCTTTCTGACGAAATAAAATGTTTTAACCTCCTCATTTTATACTCTCCTTTCCTTAGCCATAGGTTAAACCACAAATTCTGATTAATTATCACAGGGTTACAGGGTGCTCATTCCATTTTCTAGTTTTCTCACCTCTGTGTTTGTAATTCATTTCCCTGACACAGAAATTGTTCTCTCATTATCCTTCATGTATTAATTATTTGACCACCTCTGTTATATGTAACCAATCTCTTTTTGTTGCTGTCATGTACTTTAGAAACTCCCTGATGACCCTATCCATGCTCCAACACCCACTTTGACCTTTCCAAATTAAGGTTCCTCAGAATCCATCCACTAGTCAGTCTTTCATTCAAAGCCCTATTTTGGTTGGACTCTAAACCCTCACCAGACTGCGGGAGATCCTCATACGTTTCCTTCGTTCCTACCTACCTTTCCCAGCCACAAAGAGTATATTTTGGAGGGATTGTTTCAGAAGGGAAAGAAAATTAATGATAAAGAGGAGATGATAAAAATCAAGTTGGTTTTTTTTTTTTTTTTTTTTTTTTTTAGTTTCAAAATTATTATAGTTTCAGTCCTCCCTGTTGGCACAATGAGTTAAGTACCACACTGTGAAGTTCTATCCCTGGCCAGGGAGGGGACCCACATAGCGTAGCACACCTCTTCTGCCTCTCCCGCTGCTCCCCTCAGAAATGTATTTCAGTCTATCTGCCTGTTCTGCTCCCAGCTCTATCTCTGCTGAATCCTCTCACCTCCCAGGACTCTGACCTGTACCCCAGCTCTTGTATGCATAAATAAATCTTTAAAAAAAATTCTAGTTTTTATGTGACTTACATGTGATAATAATTAGCTATAAGAAGAAAACAGTTACAATTGTTGGAACCGAGGCTAGACTGACACATATGTGAACATGAGATTTTCATTCTTAATTTCCATTTAATCGAATGTATACATTCTGACATTTTTGCTTTCTGTTCACTGATTTTGTTTCACTGATGGCGGTTCCCTTTTGTTTAATTATATGGCTATTTATGTCAATGGGAACACTTCAGAATGGAGGGTAAAATATTTGATCAGTTAATGGAATGGATATATAATTTTAGCTAAGCAATACTAATTGGATCAACAATGGATTGAGAAGAAAGAACATTAAATAGTGATCTGAGGAGGAATACTATAAAAAAGAGAATTATATACTCAAAACACATATTAGTATATACGAAAATAAATGTTCATGGGAGAATTTATAGGATCATATGAGCAGTGGGAGGGAAAGAGAAAATGGAAAAGATAAAGAGACAAAGAAGACAGAGTCAGGAACAGAATAGACAAAAAGAGACTCATTATTCATAGCCTCTTCTTATAACACAATCTAATAATTCTTGGCTGACAACCTGCCAGAATAAGAGTTAGAAAAATCATGATGTTTAAAATATCTTCTTAGTATATCAAAAAATCTATGAATCTGGCTTTTCTTCTTAATTTCATTATCCAGGTCAATGATGAAGTCATTTTACATTTTCAAATTTAAACATCACTAGTGATTTTAACTCCTTACTCTTTCTGTTGGATTGAGTTTCTGTCGGTGTAGATGTTATTTAAATATTTTAAAATCATTAGCACATTTTCTTTGTTAGTCAACTCAAGGGATGCATCAGTTTTATATTTTGTTGTTGTTTACAAAGTTTGTTTTAATATAATAAATGCATGTGATATGGCCATAGCCTCCTAAATAACTACATTTTTAAAATATTAAGACATTTAAAATTATTTATATATATTTGAGATAGGAAGTTGGTTTTTGGTTGGTAAATGCTATGTTCCATTCCTTTAATTTTTCAGAATAATACAAACTGTATGTACTCTATGTACTCTTTAATAGTGTGTTGCTCTCTAACTGAAATTTTATCTAACTTTTCACCACAAAGAATGACTAGATAAGTGTTGGACTATTTTTCATTTGATAATTGTCGTGTGCATGGACTCCAGTTACCATTTATATCACATTTTATTAAAATCATCATAGTTTTAAAATAGCACTTTACTCAGCTCAAAGTAATTCTATACATGTGATTAAATTTTTTTTTTCAAATTCTAACTGTTCAAGACAGGAAAAACACAATTCTTGCACTACTAGCTTTCTGGAAGTGGGAAGGACACATAACGCCAGCCCACTCCTGCCCAACCTGTCCACATTTAGAAATAGTAGTTAAAATAAGGGCTCACCAAAGTAGTAATTAGCAAAAGTGTTTTGTGCATTTCAGAGAGTTTGCAAACTGAAGCACCTAAACTAAAACATGGAATTAACTTCAGACAAATATTGTTACAAAGCAGCTTTTGCAGTTAGGAAACAATGGCTTTATTTTTCATAGTGACTGGTTATTTTTAAACAATTAGAGGCTGATCAGTGATTGTCTCATATCAGCTTTGGGCAATAGTTTAAATTTTATTTGTAATTCCCTGAGGCATAAACAAGAAATGGCTTGGGTCAAATTAGTCTCACAAAATAATCTAATTAAATTGTGTTTGTGTAACCACACTGACTTGGTCTATTCAGAGAATTTTTGAGGCTGGTTTCTCTTTGTTGTTTTGTGTATAAAACACCTAAGAGACGGTGTGATGGGTGGCACATGAGAAGCACTAGTGAAGTATGAAGCCCAGTGGTACAGGGTCATTTAGAAACTGATGGAGCTTGAAGGGATTATGCTCAGTGAAATAAGTCAGAGGAAAAAGAAAAATACCACATGGTCTCACTTACAGGAGGAATATAAGGGACCAAGGGAAAAAATAATAACATAATCAACAACAACAACAAAAACCCACAACAAAACAAAAATAAACAGACAACTACAAATCAGAGGCATTCTGCAGGAAATAGGGAGGGATTAGGATCTAGGCAGGGGTGGGAGGAGTACAAGGGACTATGGTGATGGTGCATGGAAGAATTGGTGGTAGAAACTCTACAGGGACTACACCTAGAAAAGAATGCAAACATTGCAAGAAAAAAATAAAATAATTACAAAAAGAAAAAGAAATAAGCTTTCAATTCTCCATATTTTACTCCCACATTTCCAGGAGTTAATTTACCCAGTTCATCATATCACACTATCAACAAAAAAAAAAAATGACAAGATGTTCTAAATGCTAAAAACACAAAAATTAAAACACAAAAAGTACCAGACTCAGATATGGCAGGAATATTAGAATTGTCAGACCATAAATTTTAAACAAATGTGATGAATATGCTAAGGGCTTTAATAGATAAAGTAGGTAGTATGCAAGACTACACAGGCGATCTAAGAAGAGAGATGGCAATTCTAAGCAAGCAACCAAAAGAAATTCTAAAGAAAAAAAATGTGCAACAAAAATAAAGAGTATCTTTTTTGATACAAATTGTAGCTCAGATATCATGGAGACAAGAATCTTTGAACTTGAAGATACCTGAATAGAAAATTCCAAGATGAGAAACAAACAAAAGTATGAAACAACAAAGAATATCCAAGAATTCTGGGACAATTGCAAAAGGTATAACAATCATGTATAGGAATATCATCATTATTAGAAAAGAAAAAGGAATGGTGGTAATATGTCAATAAATTTCTCAAATCAATGTCAGAAAGTAAACCACAGATACAGGAAGGTCAGAGAAAAGTCAAATATGGTAAGGGGCCCCTCCTGCCCCCAAAAAGCAATTTATACCTAAGCCTGTCATCTTCAAGCTACAATTAAAGATAAAGAAAGTATGTCAAGAGAATCCAGAGGGGAAAAAAAAACAACTTAGCTATAAAGGAGGACCATAACAATCAAGTCTGTGTTGTTGGAAGCCTTGTATTTAAGAACAGAGTGAAATAATTTCTGGTAATTTCATAATAAAACACAATAACCTAATTCACTGATTTTAAATGATAGTTATTTCTTTTTCCTTCATGTATCTATGGGGATTGGATTATCTAGTTCAGAATGACTGTCTGAGTTGCTCTGCATTTTTCTCAACCTCTTTGGATGACCCCCCTAGACTAGTAAGGCAGGTGCTTAACAATAGCAGAAGTAAAGACTAAGGACCCAAATATAAGGGTTTCTCATTTCTTTGTTGCATAATATCCCAATGGCAAAGCAAGTCATGCTAGACCCACATTTGAATTGTAGGAAAGTACATTTGACCTCTACTGTTTTGTTAGTAGAGTGTAAGGAATTGTGAAAACACAGCAAAATGCTAGTTAAAAAAAACTGGGTCTGATATTTCAAGTTGCCACACTTTCCATTCATTTTGACATTAGATATTTTGTTTATATAATTTCCTACTCAAGATGGAGGCCATTTCCTCTTTACTCAGCCCTTTCCATCTCTATCTATCTCTTAGGCCTTTGTGGCAGACCTCCTACTGTCCCTAGAATTGGTAAACTTCTACATTGCAGGCAATCAATAATTTCTCTCAACTTGTAAGTATTGTCTGGGAATAGCACATTATTTTCCTGAGTTTTGATTATATTAAAGAGTCTATACTTGATATGACCTCTTGTTCCATGGTTAGAATTATGCAAAGGCAAACAGTCTTTCCAGTGATTTTTCTGCTGACATATTTGCTATAGTGCTTAATTATAATTATAGTGCTTAATTTCCTTTGGAAGGACAATTAGAGTTCCATGCATGAAACCAAGCAGAATTGCCTTTGTGGTCCAATAACAATTAGCCACCCAACTTTTCTACTAATAGGCAAACAAAAATATTACTGTATTCATTAATGATGACTAAAAATTCCAGATGTAATTTAAAGGAAATATTTCCTAATCATTAAAATTATAATTTTCTGTACTAGGAATACTAGGTATTATCTATATTTGAAAACTATGTAAAAATTTTATAGTCAGATTTAGTCACTGGGCATACTTTACTTTCTTTGAATAACAGACTGGGAATTAATATTAATATATTGGTGAGGTTTTAAAAGAAAGGGGATACTCAAATACCAAAAGGAATATTGAGAAACTGATTCTGTTCTTGCTTTTTGCATTCAAGAAAATGTTTTCTGGAAAAAACATGTTTGTTAAGTCAATCTTAACACAGAAAGTAAGTCTCAGATTATTAACACTACAAAAATTTTAAACAGGATAACATTTACAGATTGAAAAAAATAGAATGAATTTAACATTGAAATTAACATATATTTTATGAATAGTTTGTTACTGTATCAAAATTTTTTTCTCACCAATCACCCTGCATTAGAATGGTAGGTTTTAATTTTTCAGCAATTTTACAAAGTTGCTATTGATTATATTAAGGATGTGATAGACTCTAAAGAGTTATAGGACCCCTACCTTCATGAAAAAGTGATCTCAGATACCCAGTGCTATAATTCCCAGGCCATAAATTTGCCACAACCCTTGACTGCCTAAGTGGGGTGATGCTGGAAACTAGAGAGGAATTAAGCAGCCATGCTTGGTATAAAAATGTACATGTGGTTTGTACTCTTGGTTTCACCTGTCTTCAGCATGCACACAGGGTCCCAGCTCAGACAGCATTATTAGTAGGAAGGATTAACTAATTAATCTCTTTCTATGTTCTCCCTCTTATTTCCCTTGTTAAAAAAAAAAAAAAACAAAAATAAAACAACTTTTTTATTAACTTGTCCTTATGCACCCTGATGAGGACTCACCCTTGTCATCCCATTTGCCTGGGGGTAGCTTTCTAACACCATGACAACAGAATTTGAGAAGACAAAAAGCTTTATTGGAAGGAAGCAGGAGATCAAATCTACTCAAATCTACTCCCAAGTAGAAAAGGAAATAGTTTATATATGTTTTGGGGTGGAAGGATGAGAACAAAGGACTTAAATTTTATTGACAAAGGAGTGGGCTAAGGGCAAGTCCATCAACTGGTTATAGGATAGATTATAGATGATGTATGAGCAGTTTTTTTCTTCAAATAATTGCAGTTTTGATTATCTGTTAGTGGTCTACTTACTTCTGGTTAGCCCTGTTTTTCTGTCTGTATGTTAAACTCCAAGCAGCCTTGGGGCTCAGTTTAAGTTTAGTTCATCTTCTGCAGACTTGAATATGTCTGCAAAAGCAAGTATCAAAGAAAAGTTTAGGCACATTTTTACTTTCCCTTATGTGCTCTAGGGTCTGTAAGCAATTTAACAATTTAGCCTTGGTTACAAAGGTACATAATGTAACATAACTTATCACTGTGGATATTAACCTTGATCAACAGGCTAAGGCGGTATATGTTAGGTCTACCTACTGTTAAGTTATCCAACACCTCTCCTGTAACAGGGACACAGAATTTAATATCTGTTGATTTGCTCATTGAGTGTTTAATGCAGTTATTATTGACTGCAGGCATTCTGTTGCAGAATAGATGTTAGGACCTGAATAACTTAAATTTATCAACACCTCCCTGTTTTCCCTGCCATCCAGCTCCTGGAAACCATTTTTCTACTTGCCACAACTATGAATTTCACTGACTTAGATTCCTTATACAAATGGTATAAGGTAGTATCTGCCCTTCTTTGTCTGGCTTATTTGAATAGTGTAATAATCTCTATGTTCATATATGTTTATGCCATAGATTTTAGTGACAGTTTCAAGCCTGTCAAGTTTAATATATTAAGTATACATAGTTTTTGTATGCCAACTATACTTCAACAAAGTAACCAAAAAAATCAGTAGAGAAAAAGAACTTATTTCTATCTCCGTTTGTTTAGAAGAATACCATAAAGTAAAATAAGGATAGAAAAACAAGATACATTAAAATTCTTATAATAGAATTTTTATTTTAAAAAGCAGAACTTATATATATGTGCATTAATCCTTCCTAGGACTTAAATAGACCATGCTTATGACTTTCTTATTAAATATTCTTTTGGTATTGATATAAGGGGTGATGGGGGCAGGATCATTTAATGATATAAAAAATTGGGATGGTTAACAAGTGAAAGGAAAATGCAAAATACTTAGAAATGATCACCACATCATTACATGTGTGTTAACTTATGTTTATGGTATACATGTGACAATACAGAGTCATTTAAAATAAATTATATTTGAGTTCCCCATTATAGTATATATTACCTAGATATTTAATATGAAACATAGTGTTTCAGTCAGTTCAGAATGCTCTAACAAAGTACCATAGATTTTGTGTAGTTTGAGTGGTTTAAGTCACATCTTATTTCTCACAGTTTTGGAACTGAATATCGAAGAACTGATTGTGAGAATTGTTGGGTTTTTGTTATTGGTGAGTGTTCTCTTTGAGTTATGCATCCACAACAGTTTACTTGGAACACACATACCACCACCATGCCCTGTGTTTCTTTTTGTACTTATAAGGACATTTATCCCATAATGAGGGTTAACCCTCATGCTAATTACCTCCCAAATTTTCTACCTCCAAGCATTATCACATTGGGGACTATGGTTTCAACCTAAGATTTGGGAGAGGATATAGAATTTAGTCTATATCACACTGGTTGACCATTTGAAATATTAAATGTACATGTATTCAGATGTGTGTATATGCGTCTGTGCCTTACTAGCCTATTTTGTTTTTTCAGATGTCGAGTGACACTCATTCATTGTGTTATTGATAGGACATGCTAAAAACATCTGTACTAAATTATTTTAATGAAAATTGTGAGAGATATGCAAATGACATGCATAATAACTGGACAAATGTCAATTTAATATGAGTTCTGAAATGAGATCAGATTTGAACTAAATTGCAGCTGAGAAGTAATTAGACATTAATTTTCATATAATTTTTTCAGACTGTAGGTTGACTTATAGCAATTAGCTCTATAGATAACTTTATTTTAACATACCACATTACGCTTATCTGAAAGGTACAATCCTATTATGATCTATAGAACTTGTTCAGAAAATTCCCTTCAAAAAAGTAATGAACGAATTTCAATCACAATACTATATCCATCTACCTTTCTAGGTAGGAGTCTACCCATAAACTATAAAGTATTCAGTTTTAACTGTTAATGACATATTATTAACATATAACTATGTTAATTTCAGCTGTACACATGATTATTTGATATTTGCATACATAACATCTGTCATGATACATGTAACTTCTTTTATTGATGAGAACTCTAAAGATCTATTCTCAGAAACTGTCAAATACGCAATTCATTATTGTTAAATATAGTCACAATCCTGTACATCACATTGCAAAAAATTATTTATTTATAACTGAAAATGTATACATTTTGACCCCTTTTATTCACTTACCTACCCTCCACATCTGACAACCACTAAAGTGTTCTATTGGGTTGTTTTTATGGTTTCAAATTAATGTCTTTTTATGATTCTTAGGTTCTACATATAAGATAGATCATACAGTGTTTGTCTAATTGTTTTACTTTTTTAGGCAATAGTTAGTTCTTAGAATTAAATTAGCTTTTGTCCTGTTAAATGTTAATCTTTTAGCCTCAGGATTTATTTCATTCTTATCAATTACTCAACATAAATCCTTGTCTTTGAATTAACCAATGGCTTATCTCAGGTATGTATGTACTATGTAGAAAATTGAATATATAGCAACAGAGAATCTCAGCAAATTAGAAATACAGTTGGTCAAATATATGAAGTCCATTTTGATCATCCTGTGAATGAAAGATTACTTGGAACCCCAGCAACAAAAATGTATGTCTGATGCTTTAATCTAATGAGAGTATTTAAATATGGAGAGATGTCCATTATCCATTGGGTATGCTGATAAATTTCCAAAAGCTTGAGAAAGATATTTAAAAATGCTGGTGCTGTTCATATTTATGTAGTTATTTTCCCAGTATTTCAAATTTGTACACAGACAATGGATAAGGAAAAGTTAAAAACATTACTGTTCTAGGGAAATAGTTATACTTAAATGCCTTGGACATCAAAGAAGTTCATATCCAAGAAGGACATGCAGGACTGCAGCTGGGTGGGTGCAGATGCAATGAGTATACATAATCTGTTCTGTCTCAGAACAAAATGTTCAAAGTAAAGACTTTATTTCTACCCCAAAAAATAAATGTCCCTGAGTTGGCAATGCCCTGTAGACTCCTAGTGTGTAAAGTTCCTCCAATAAATAAAGCAACATTGTTTCATTGGTTTTTGGAACAAAATTATTGTGTCTTTTGACACTAATACAAATTTCAGGTAATATAAAATTTATTGGCAATGTTTTTACTACAATATTATCCATTGCGTTATAATGATATAATTGGAATTCAAGTGTAAGGTCTACTCAAAACAAGAAGAATCAGGAGTCATTTTCATATTACAAAAGGAGAAAATAGTCCACAAAGCTATTCAGAGAATTCTGAATAACCTTAGTTATTCATATGATTAGTGTTAACCTAAAAATAAAGTGTCAAAATGAGAGGCAATTAAACAATTATTAAATGATTACAATTTGGGATACAGAGTTCCAGATGGAAACCTAAAGTGTGCCACAGAAGGAATAAAAATTGGATGTTTTTAGGAAGAGGAAAATGAGGTAAGTAGTTAAAGAAATAGCTGAATTAGTGTTAACAAATTTCCACTGCTCCTGGCTATACATTACTGGCTATGACTCTAACTTCTGGCAAAATGTCACCATTATCTAACCTTCTGATCAGGATGGCCATTCCTGGCTGGATATTCAAACAAAAAATAACCAATGACTATTAGGCCCTGTGCAAAGATCTTAGACCCAGAGCAAACAATAAGCAGCTTTTCCTCACTTACAACTCTGACCTTATTTTATTTATTTTTAAAAGATTTATTTCTATTTATTCATGCATACAAGAACTTTGGTGTAGGCCAGAGGTATAGGAGATGAGAGAATTCAACTGAGACATAGTGGGGAGTAGAACAGCAGATAGACTGAATTATACTGCTGAGGGGAGCAGTGGAGAAGACAAGAGAGGTCGGCTGCACCAGAGAATGTATTTCAACTCATACTGCGGTGGCTGGCGATAGCTTTATAGCACTGAGACTTTGACCCCTTGCCACCAGGGAGGCCCTCTGATCTTATTTTAAAATGGCTTGCTCAACTTGTGTCCATTTTTTCACACTAGTGATTACTACATTTATGAGAAAATAACTATGAAACCTATAAATATGCATGTGTATTTATTCTAATATATTCAGTAAAAATATAGGATTTAGCTTTAATACTCAAAATAGTTTTACTATATTTCAAATGTCCTTCTTGGACATGACCTTCTTAGATGCCAAGTTACAATTTAATTTAATTGTAAACATCTCCCTACAAGAGTAATGTTCTTAACTTTCCTTTATCCACTATCTACAAATTTGAAATACCGGGGAAATAGCTATATAAATACGAATAGCACCACTGTTTTTGAATATCTTTCGCATGCTTTTGGAAATTTTTCAGCATACCCAATGGATAATGGAGATTTTTGCATATAAGAATACTCTCATTAGAATAAAGTATCAGATGTAGATTTGGTGGCTGGGGTTATAAGTAATCATTCCCCCACAGGACAATCACGATGGACTTCACATATTTGACAATGATATTTCTAATTTTGGGGAATTCTCTGTTGCTATGTATTTGATAGAGTCAAAAATATAGGTTAAGAGTTAAAATGAAAGATTATTGATTTTAATGTTACTGTACAATTTAATATGGTTCATGTAAGAATTTTCACAGTATTTTTGTTTACTGGTCATTTGAGTTAATACCTGTAGTAGAATACTGGTATTGTGGAATATTTTTCTGATTTTTTTTTTTTTTGTAAATTAACTTATTAAGAGCTGTATTACCACTATTCCTGCCTTTACCTCCTCTCTAAATAATGAAATGAGTAAAAAATACATACAGAAATCTTACCCAACAAATGAAACACAGTAATGAGGCAACTGCATTAAAGTTAATGAAATATTGTAAACCAAATGAGAAGGATAATGATGTATCATAATTCTGGTAAGATGATGACTATTACTATAATAAAACACATTACAAGAACATATAATTATTTTTCTTATAATTATTTTTCTTACAATTTTACCATATTTGAGAAATATATTAATTTGTGATTTTGACAGATACAGATTATAACTTATTTTGTATATATCAAAGAATGATTCAAAATACAAATGCATTTATTTAATAATATAACATTCAATATATTTTATTTAATAATAGAAAATTTGATACATTTTTTAAACACTGCATACATATTAAGGATTTGGAAGAATCAAGGTTATGACTAATGACCATCAAGGAATAGGAGAACAGTTTGCTGGAACTAATTACCTTTAGGAATTGTTCTATGTAAAATTTGGGATTTGATAACTCTCATTTCTATTTTGGCATATTTTTATTGCTGTGACCTCTATGTTTTATAATCGCTTGTGTAAAATTTAGAAAAGTAGAATGGTTTAAGGTAGAATGAGCAGGTGATGTACCTCACTCTTCGCTTTTCAAATATCTTTAAATCATTTATTCTATTATATTAAATCAGAATTATTTCTTTTATGAGAATTGCATGCTAAAATGGATGGAAAATCTTGTAGATCAGGCTTGTAGAAAATGACATGAGTGAGGTTTAAATGTTTATGACAGCTGGAAATTACTTTATATGCAATTTAATAAAATACATTGTTTCACATTTTAATCTCCATTCTTAATTAATAATTTGCACCAATTCCAAACTCTCCTTGTTTGTTTAAGACTTCACAAAACAACAGTTTCTTCTAGTCTCCCCATTCTTAAAATATTTCCTCTCTTTTGAGGACTTAATTAAATCTCATAGTTTCAATTACCACCTACAGTTTTGTATTTCTCAATTAAAATTGTAGCTCTTCCTTATGTTACTACTTCACTTAACCAGTTTAATATCTAAATCACTTACCTTTTTAATTAGTCTCATTGTAATGAACCTATCAATTTAAAATTCAACTAAGGTTTAGGGGAATATTTAAGGTCTCTATATAAAGAAAATAATCTTCCTTTTTTCAGTCATGTCCAATATTTGAAATCAACCTATTTATTAATACATCTCTGCCTACAAACTGTCTCAAGTTTATAGTATTATCAACTTATGTTTTCAGTGTATATCATCACCAATTTAAGAGTTTTCAGGTCACTAACAGAGAATATAGTATCCAATAAACTTGGATGGACCAAACCAGATCAGATAACATACTATATGGCTCTATGTACCTTTGTTTTTCCACCCCAGAAGAGAATAATAGTAAATATAAATACTCACTTTGTTTTTACCCCAAACCTCCAAATCTAACATATTGTTTCTTAGGGACATTATTTATTTCTAAGTATAATTTTAATTAATCAGTTCATTTCAGACAATTCTAGTATCAGTTTTTCTGCTAATGAAATGATTACTTAGCATTTTCCCATCAAGGTAGCTCACTCATATTCATACATAGAATTTACATATTACCTTGTGCATATTAAAGACTGTTTACTATACTGTCATTCTTTTCTCAGCTCACTATTCAGCAATTTATTCAGGGATTAATTTTGATAAATGGAGGCTGCTGATAATTCTTGTTGCTATTATATTCTAGAAGTTTGAATCATGATTGTTGATGAGTAAATTATTGTATACATATGTTTCAATATGGAAAATAATAGTCCCACTAACAAAAAATTTTTCAAAAATAAATTTTAAATTGTTTCATTTCCTTAGTCTGGAATAAGTCCCCAAAGTAGATTTTTAATTAGTTCCTAAAGAGAATCATCAAATTCACTCTGAAATGGAATTTGAAGCGTACATTAGAAGAAGGCAGAAAAAATATTAAATACAATTTGTGTCAACATTTTACCTTAACTATTTTTACTTCTTGTGAAATTCCTGAGAATGCGCTATCAACATTGCTTGCTTCATGTTTGTTTTTTTCTTAAGTAGTGACATTCATTGGTTTAAAATCTTCTTTATATAGGGTAGCATTCACTTTTAAAAGTGGATTTTAGTGGCCTCCCTGGTGGTACAAGGGGTTAAGGTACAGCACTGGTGAAGGTATTCCCAGCCACTGCATCACTAGTTTGATGCCCGGACAGGGAGATGACCACATGGCACAGCAGACCTCTCCTGTTTACCCGCTGCTCCTCTCAGTTGTGTATTTCAGTAAACGCACCTGTTCTACTCCCCAGTCTGCCTCTGGTGATTCCTCTCACCCTCCCCCACACACCTCTGGCCTGTACTACAGTTCTTATATAAATTCATCAATCTTAAAAAGTAACAAAAACTGGGGCCTCCCTGATGGCACAGCAGTTTGAGTGCCGCATTGTGAAGCATGAGCGGCACAGTAGCGCGAGTTCAATCCCCACATGGCGCAGCAGACCTCTCTTGCCTCACCCAATGCTCCCTTCTCAGCAGTATTTCAGTCAATCTGCCTGTTCTGTTCCCCACTCTGTCTCTGGTGAATCCTCTCACCTGTACCCTAGCTCTTGTATGCATAAATAAATAAATAAATAAATAAATAAATAAATAAATAAATAAATAAATAAATACAACAAACACTGGCTTGTAATCTATATTAATATGGAAGGGTCTCCCTGGTGGCGCAAGGGGTTGAGCACCACACTGTGGGGATTCCACAGCAACTACAGCGAGAGTCCCATTCCCAGCCAGGGAGGGGACCCACACCGCGCAGCAGTGCCTTGCCTGCTGCTTCTGCCTTGCCCACTGCTCCCCTCAGCAGTGTACTTCAGTGGTTCTGACTGTTCTACTCCCCATTCTGTCTCTAGTGAATCCTCTTACTTCCCTCACCTCCAGCCTGTACCCCAGCTCTTGTATACATAAGTAAATAAATCTTTAAAAAAAAAGTTACCATATATAGTACTGAAATTTTCGCCATTCTTTCATATTCATCGTTTATAGTATTTTGCTCAGTATACATGTTGGGATTACTAGGTTCTCATAAAGTAAATTTCTTGTTTCTGATTATGTATCAGTTTTGTTACTAAATGACTTTCTTCCCAAGCATTAGCATTCACACTGAGCTTAACTTTATAAGCGAAGACTTCATTCTGTTCATTTTGAGATTCCAGTAGCTCCTTTATTTCTCCAGTGGTTATGAAATATAATTTATTATCTTTTAAATTTTACTAGATTCATTGCCACAGTTATAAGTTATTCTTCCCCACCCAATTCCCACACGATTTCCACTGGAATTCAATAACTTAGATTACCAGCACAAGAAAAATCATTAATAAATAATGTTTATTAGAAAGACTGAAATTTTTGGTCCTGAGGGCTGTGACATGATTTAGAAAAATATTAGTCCTTTATCACTGAGCACTGGAGTACCAGTGTTCCCCATCTTTCCTAGTGTTTTCACAGTATAGGATTTCCCTGGTCAAATGCAGACATTGCAACTCTCCCAGCACTAAAGCTGGGAGATCCATAGCCCTCCACAAAAGTTCATTGTGTTCTCCCCACCTCTAATCCACCCATCTTCTCACCCTTCTCCCTCTCCCTCTAAAAGCCATAGGTCTATGATCAGTTACGATTAACAATAATATCCTAGTAACATATCTTAGATTCCAGCTAGTATTAAAATACAAACACTATGCAATATCCCTGTGACGTTATTGAGGCAATTTACTTGTGAGTTGATAGTTCAGTTCAAGTACTGCAGATTACATTCTGAAAGCATGCCATTGATTTTCAAACCTTTTACATCCTGATTGCAATGTTTAAACAGCCATAAGAGACACATTTCCTGAGACAAGATAGACTGCTTTTTGTTTTACATGAACAATAGTTTAATGGTAGGTTGACATTTAAAGAAATAAATATTCAAGCAGAAGGTCAATTTACAAGCCATTAAGATGAAAGTTTTACAGTAACGTATCCTTAAATTTTGAAACAAACATTATATAATACTTACCTGACACTCATCTGGTAATATATGAACAGAAGCACTGATTTGATTTTGACCCATATAACAATGGAATTATAACCTATGTAAGAATGAATAGAAGCATATTCTAACCTTTTTATTATTTCACATTTTCACCATCAGAAGATTATTAGTCAAAAGAGAAAGGCATGATTTTGCAGTGGACTATTGCTCAGAGTTTTATTTCAATTCCTCATTATAATGAATGTAAAGGACAGGTAAAGGAAGGTAGGGAGACTCTATTACAGATATTCATATGTAAAAGTCCATATAATTTAAGACTTAACCAAGAGTGCAACCCATTTTGTTTAAGTATCAAATCTGTCATTATGTTGATGGAATAAGTACATAATATTTGTTACTGGAACACAGTATCATGCAAGTTCATTCGTAAAATACAAGAGGTGTTTTACCTTAAAGGGAAAACTTTGCAACCTAAGGATTTAATTAAAAATACCACGTGAACAAAAATTATGAAAGCCTGTGAACATTAAACTAGATGAAACTTTCAAACTTTTAATATGAAAAATTAAATTATATCATCTCTTGATTTGCTGAACATAATAATGCTTATTGAAATGAGTCAAATGACATTTTTTCTTATGAAGGTCTTTCTGATATATGACATTTGAAGCTTACTTCATTGTTCATAATCATTAATGCTTAATTTCAAAGATCATTTAATATGTACTTTGTAAGGAAATTTTAGTTTAGGCTCTTATATTTGCTTGCCTGGTTGATTTAGTGAACTTGAAAAAGACTCTGCTTAATCAAAATTCAAACAGCAGATGAATTCACTTGCCCCAGGGTGAATTCCCAATTCCATACAGTTTAATCATTTTTAAAGAAAAAATAGATTACATTTTGAACAGTTATTTTCAAAGAAAAGTGATTTTTTAAAACCATCATTTATATTTTGGTCAAAGCATGATTTGTTTGTCTCCTATTCATGTGAGTCAACTTAAAACTGTGTATTGATGGCCTACAATGAACCAATTTGCTATTCCATTTCTCGAAGACATTCAGTGAACCACAGACACCTACCTCTGTGGGGCTTATAATCTAGAGGTGATAAGATAACAGAAAGCAATAAACATAAACATAAATATAGATATGACATTTTATGTCTAAAAAACTGTGTTCTTTATGGCATGAAAGTTAATGTAGGGCAAGGGAAGAGTTTGAAATTGTATGTGGGAATGGAGTGTAGGTTACATTTTTATTTAGGCTCATATTATGGGTAGGCTGTTATGTTTTGTGATATTTGAGCAAAATTTTGAAGTATGAGGGAGTTCACTACGAAGCAATTTGGAAAAAATTGGACAGGTACAGGTTGAGCCAGATCTTAAGGTTAGAATTTGAATGGCACATTTGAACAAGAGGGAAAGGAATAAGAGTTGCCTGAGAACTATAGGGTTTTGTGGTAATCATGTGGGGAGTGCAGTTGTTTTGAAGAGTTTGGCTCATAATCAGTGAGACAGGGGGAATTAATTAAAAATATTTTTTTGCAAAAGAGTGAGAGGCTGATTGTACGGTGTTTTGATGAGTCTAGCTAATCTTTTAGAAGTCATGGGGAATAGAAAAGGGTCATATCAGGTCAGCTAATTATCAGGCTATTGCTGCAATTCAGACAGTAAATGATGGAAAATACAGCAATTCCAAATAAATACATCTACTTGAGGAAGTACCCTGATGCATCTTTGTGTAGGAAACTAGTTTATCCATGGCTCACACCCAATAGTCAAAGGATTTTAAAAAGTTATTACTTTAAGTTTCAAGTTTAGGAACACACATTGACTCCTTTTCTGTGATGAGAAAATATATTTAAGCAAGATATTTTTAATGCAATAACTACATTTCAGTGAAGTATTGGGTGTTGATTATATAAAGTGCTTTGAACTATATGATAGTGTAAAATCAAAAAGGAGATTGGGCTTAGTTCATAACTTCAGTGTTTGTTGCAAATTTCTTTTTCATTTAGTCCTTCCAATACATGTTTCACAGAATTAGGTCCAATAGGTTAAGCGGAAAATTGTGCTTAGGTGTGAGTCACAGATGAGTCCTCAGCTGGCTTATAATATTGAACTGGATTTGAAAAATAAACTGCCTTTACAATTTGTTTTCATTTCTATGGCTTTCCAGATCCTCTAGAAAAACTAAACTTTCCTTTCTCATCTACTTTATCTGGTCATGGCTCCAATTCAAACAGCTATAATTTTGAAAAGTTACTCAACAACTTAGCTGGTATAATGTATGTATCCAGCAATTTTGATAAAGCTGACACTTTCATATGTTTTTCCACATTTGCAACATAGGAAAATACAGTAGAGTGGCCTTAACTACCAAAACTAGATTTACTATAAAGGAAAAAAATAATTATATCAATATTCAATCCTTTAATAATATTTTTATAAGATTACAAAAACATTTAACTAATAAATAATGTATGTGATACTTGATAAACTATAAGTAAATGTTTGAAATTCATATAGAGTTTATATTCATAATTTGCTTATCAAAATTAATGGATACTTAATAATCAATGCTTAACCAATCATGGACTTGCTGCTCATACACATATGTATTGGATAAGAAAAACAGAATATAAACAAGTATCATCCAGAATAAAGAACTTCAAACTCCAGATTAACAAATAATACAAGCTTTCTTTACATCCCTTGCAACCTACCTACTAACATTGCCTTTCTTTTTCGTTCCTATACTTCTATACACAAAAAGGGGGGGGCACAATTTATTTAGCATTGTTCACTCTAGCAGAATGCAAAAAGCAGTATGCAAATAAGCATACCATCAGGGAAATGAGTTATTCATCAAATTTTGAGAATCAAATGGTCTGCTTATTATAAAAGCTAAGGAGAACCACAATGATTATATTAGAAAAAACATTTAATTATGAAATTTAATCAGCTCTTATATTCTGAATGCCTATTCCTTGAAACAACAACAACAAAAAAGTTTGCTAAGTCACACCCTCAATTTCAAGGACCTTGCAATTCATTGGGATGAGAAACTATGAATAGGGATATGCACATCATTAACAAATAAATGCAAGACACCAGGATAGATGAGCTGTAAGTTAGCACTGTGGCCTTAATAGGTAATAAACATTTATTAAATCTGTATCCATAGGCTATCCATTTCACTTTTCTGAGTGATTATAAATCCAATGGAATGAATGATTTTCCAGGTACCGTGAAAGAATAGTTGTAAAGCATTTTACATTGTTTAAGTTACCTGAAACAAAGCTTATATTAGTCTCTTGTAACCTTGTCAGTTGCATCTTGATGTTGTTAAAAACAAGCAGAAAAATTTTTCTTACAATTCCATGTATTTATAAGTCCAACCAGAAATTGTTGAAAGGATAGAGCGATAAGTCTCACCCTACTGAATAGCAACTACTGCTTCTGTAATCCCTATAATAACTAGGCTCTGGTTCATAAAATTGAAACAAATTACTTGGAAGTAATTTTTTTTCAAGAAACATAAATAGTTTGAAGCTATTATATCTGAAAAGTTAATTACCCTGAGTGTAACTCAGTATAATTTTCTTTTGTAAAAATATTTTATATTAAAAGCTAGTCTGTTCAATAATTTCAAACAAATGATTGTCCCCTTTGTGATGGGTTAACTTTTAATTTGCCTTCATTAATTTTGTTGTGATCTTATTAATTAAGACAAATTTGAACTATATTATATGGTCATTTATTTTCAGAAATTAAGAAATATAGAGAACTAAAGAATAAAAAGGAAGGAAGTAAATATTCCTGTATTTCTTCCTACTCTGGCTGCTTCTATTCCAAAGACAAGGATAGGTCCCAAGATCACATCATGAGTTAGAATGTCAATTGTATACCCTTTTCCATAACTTCTAGCAAAACCCTATTTTACATTCAACCTTAATGAGCTCAGTCTACTGGCTTTCAGTGGTCATGGTCTCAGAGCTGACAAATTAATCTATATTAAGACACAGTAACTGGTAATATCTGCTCTGTTTTCTTAGAAAATTTTTGCATTTCATTATAGACTCTAAGCCTAAAGGAATGAACAATTTGTAATGAAACTGCAGTCATTTTGGGGAAGACATTCTGAAGTGTTTTTTTAAAGTCTTTTTTTAAGATATGGAATATCACAACACATCACTTCATCCCAAATACAAACTTTGCTTATCATAAATAGTCATAAAAATGGAGCAGTGTGGAGAGATATATGTTTACCTATCTACATTGGTTTCTATAATTTCAAACTAATAATAATCTGTTCTTTAATGAAAATTTGTAGAAAACAGAAAGAAGCTGCTTAAAGTCAAAGACTTTTCCAATGTTTTATAAAATTCTAAATTGAGTAAAATGGTAAAGTTACAGATTATAAATAAAATTAACAACTATTGGGGAGGAGAGGTAGTCAATAACTGGTACATCTTCCCATGAATGAGAGCAGGTTAGAAGAACCTAAGGATGGTTGAGTGCCCCATTGTGATTTCTACCAGTTTGCTGGGGGTGGAGTATGGCGTGAATTTAAGCTATGGGAGAGGACTGAACTGAATAGCCACTCATAAAAACAGAGAGAACTGAGTTCCCAAGTGTGGGTACGAAGCAACACAACTGTTAAGAGTTTGTCCTCCTGATATAAACTACTGCATTGTGCTGGAGTGGAAAGTGGAGTCCTGCAATGACTGAGTTTAAACTGCACTTCTCTCAACCCTCGTAAATTGCATTTTTGCATCTATCTCCAAACTCTCACCTGCTATCTTTCTAATTCTTTCTCGCTCTTTTTTTTTAAAGAGGTTTATTTATTTATACATACAAGAGCTGGGTACAGGCCAGAGTCCAGGACAGTGAGAGGATTCACCAGAAACAGAGTGGGGAGCCAAACAGGCAGACTGACTGAAACACACTGCTGAGGGGAGCAGCAGGCAGGGCAGGAGAGATCTGTTGCGCCATGTGAGCCCCCTCCCTGGCCTGCGGAAGAGATTGCACTCATGCTGCAGTGGCTGTGGTTGGCTTCATAGTGCTTTGCTTAACCCATTGTGCCACCAGGGAGGCCCCTCTAGTTCTTTCTCTTTAATGCTCTGCATGACAATGCTGATCCTTCACTGATCCTTATCTCCAATCCCATGTTGACCCTTCCCTTTCTATGAATTCATGATCCACAATAACCACTTTCTTGTACATGTTGTCAAACTTTTTGGCTCTATCTTACTTTTTATTATTTGTTTGCACCACCTCAACTCTGATTATTTTGACATTTCCAACTGTTCTAACCCCTGAGGGTAGATGACGAAACAATAGAATAGCTGAACAATTTCACATAAAATTTACAAATATTTTCTCTATTGATTGTACTCCTCTTTGGTCATATCCATAACTTTGTGTTGTTTATTTTTGCTTAGTCTTTCTTGGAAGTCCTCCTAATCTGCCAGTTCTCTAAGTGGTGTGATCTCCAGGGATCATTTTTAAAAATATTTTTATTTATATATGCATATAAGAACTGAGGATATAGGCCAGATGCATGGAGGATAAGAGGATTCACCAGAGACAGACTGGGGAGTGAAACAGATAGATCTACTGAAATACACTGCTGAGAGGAATAGCAGGTGAGACAAGAGAGGTCTCCTGTGCCATATATGGGTTAGCTCCCTGGCCTGGGATCAAACTCATGCCACAGTGCCTGGTGATAACTTGATAGTGCTGAGACTTTAATCCCTGCCTCACCAGGGGGGCCCCTCTAGAGATCAATTTTTTATTATAAGTCCCTCATGCAGTGTTTCTGCCACAAACATCCCATTTGAGTAAACAGTTATTTCATTCCTCCATTTGCTTTGTTTAAAAGTGTTATAATCACAACCCACATTCAAACCATTCACCACCTTGAAAGTATATCCAGAATTGAACCATTCATTTGCACATATCCAACCATCACAAACAATTTCATCTTTCAATTAGATCTCGTGGTAGCCTCCTGACTCAACTCCCCACTTCTTCATGCCTTCTCAATTTCACCTTCCATGCATTACAACTAAAACAACTGATTGTTTCAAAGTGGTTTTCCCAGTGTTCTTCTATTTTTTTCAGAATAATATTCAAAGATGTAGTTATGACCCGGTGAAGTTCAATATAACCTCATCCCTTTAACACATAATATCCCCTACCTTCTTGTCTTTTGTATACCACTTCAGCCATGACATATCATCAAGTATACATAGTATACACATATAAGTATATCTGCAGCCAAGAACACATGGCATCCTTAAGGTCTCTGCCTCAACCTTCCTTGAGGTTTCTGTTTTCCTTACAGCCTCTGCATAAATATATGAGATATTTCCTCTGATTATTCTTTACAAAGCAAGAACTCCTCCTGCTTACACTATTTTCTATCCCTTTTCTGTTTTATTTTGTATCTAATGTCACATACTATTACTATTGTGATGAAAATTCTCTGACACTAACCTAAAATTACTGACTTATTTTCTCTAAGCTTTGAATGCAAGGGCTCACAATGTTAACTTTATAAGTAACTTTAAAATTTATAGACATTTCACTTATAATTTTCAAGCTCTTCTATGGTTGGGGTGCTCAGACTATGAATTTCTTTCAAGGTATCGATTCTTAGAGTTCTTTCATTTAGATTGTAGGCAGGACCTGTGACTTGCTTCTAGTCAATGGAACATGGCAAAAATGAAAGGATTTTGAAAGTGTAATTAACTTTATAAATCAGTTGATTTTTGAGTGAGTCGAAAAGGAGATCATATTAGTGAACCTGCTGTAAATAGATGAAAGATCCAGGGCAGGAGTAGGAAGCAAGCAGTGAGCAGACCCTCTTGCTATCTTGATAAAGTTAGCAACTAATTGATAAGGGAATTACAAGTGATCACCAGGAATTGTGGGCAGCCTTTGACTGACAGTCAACAAACGCAAGTGCTCTTCCTCTCAGACACACAGGGACCAAGAAACCAAGCCTGCCAGTGACTGGAATGAAAATCGAAGCCCACTCACCTCCACCTTCAACTGAAACTCCATATAAGGGTACAGCTTGGTCCACACCTGAGTTGCAACTTGTGAGGTCCACAGGTATATTTCAGATAACCCAGGTTCATACTCCTTACCTCTTAAGTGATAAGAAGACATGTGTATATTTTTAAGTTGCTGAGGTCACAGAAAGTTTGTTACAGAGCAGTTTTTTAGACCAAACAACAGTAATCCAACATTCTTAAGATAATTTTTGTGATACTGTCCTCATTCAATTAACATGAGGTGTTTTAATGCTTATATGCTAATCTATTATTTTCTTTCTTAAAATAACGAACAATTAAGATTTTATACTTGATCATTAAATGAATGAATGAATGCATTAATGAATGAATGAATCTATAAAGTAGCTATGTTTCCTACCACAGTAAAGAAAATGTTTGAGGAAAGAAAAGTGCAGGGATAAAAGGACAAGCACAACAATCTGCTTCTTATATTTGACTTGAAAAATTAAAATGGCATAAAATAACACCCCAAAATATTTTAAGCTAATATCATTTCACTGAATCTTACAGCTATTCTAAGAGATGATCATGCATATTCTAGCCATGGTTAAATTTAAATCTCAGTACATATAAGTATTTAGCACAGGTCACACAATTAGGAAACACTACATTTATTTCTTTTGATCCTAAATCACAAGATTTGAATGCACTATTTATGACATCATTTTGTCTATTGGCATGGAATTAATTACACCAGGTTACATAGAGAACATTAACAAAACATCTACTTGGCTGATACCAGTGTTCTTCAGCCAATGGACTCTGTTCAATTTATTGGCATCAAAGCAGGAAATGTCTTTGCTAACAAAGACAAGATGTTTCTATGAAATTAAGAAGCTAAAGGGCACTTGCTGTTCTTATCACGAACACAGTGCCCTCTAGCACCGAATTGCCCTTTTGTCAATGTGAGTAATTAGTACTTCTGACTACATTTAGTAATGTTCTATATTTTAGGAACACTAACTAATTAACTCACAACTTATCTCATCTACATTTTACAAATTGAAAAAAACTAAAGCAGGAAAAATAAAGATTAAGAACCTAGCCCAGGGTCACAACTCATTAGTAGCCCAGTAAAGATTATCATCTCTGACCTCTTAATTTCTTCTGTTAAATGAACCTGAAGTTAGAGTCCTATAGCTCTGTGCAGAGATTTTGTTAATTTCTAATGAAAAGACCAATGGCCTTGGAGTCTTCACCTCCTGTCTCATATCCAGCTACTCCCCAAGTCTCAGGGAGAGCTACAATTCAAATATCCCAAGTCATCATTCCTGCAATGACTGTGAGTGAATTCCCTGGAGGCAAGGAGGGTGATTGAACTTCTTGAATATTCAATTTTTCCAGGAAGTTTGCCTCCAGAGTCACTGATCTCTTGAAGCATTCACAATGGAAAATTTACAGCATTATATTTTCTAGGTGATCTTTCTTGGTGTCTCTTGTGGCTTTCAAACCATTTATCTGTCTTCTGACTTTATCTCCTATGAAACAAATGTCATCAACTAAAATTTCTACCCATTTCCTTTTTCACCTTATCTTCTCATCATGCTTTTAGCTCTGAATGTTAAACCACCAACCTATATTCTTAGCTCTGCTATATTTTTAGCAGCTTCGGCAGATGATCTGACCAATATTTCATACCAGGTTTTTCCATCCACATCTCAGCAAAATATCATGTATTTATACCCAAACCTTCTTTAAAACTAATACTGTAATTTTACCACCTTTCAGTTATTGTTTTCCTGCTTTCCATTTTCCAATCATCCTTGCCCTCTTTCTATTTTACATGATTTTTTAAATCATGATCAGTTATCTAATCTCCCCCAAAATAGTTCAGTTCCACCACCACCATCTGTCTTCTTTTGCACTTTATTGAAAGAGACACTAGGCAAGTGCTTGGGTATATAGGTTATTTAAGATGGGATACCAGAAAGAACAATTAAGGATGTGGCTTTAGGGATAAATCCTTGTTACTGTCAAACTGTGCTGAATATAAGCAAGCAGACTTTGAAGTATTAGAGAAAACTTTGAAGCAGATAAGCTGAGACTTGAAAAGCTAAGTCAGTGGGATTTGGAGTAGGAAGTGATCAGCAGACAAGAACCTGTGCATCTTACCCGCAGGGCACATAAAGACGAGGGTGCTAGATGGAGGCTAGGCAGCTCTTACATTTTAATTATATTATTTGATTGGCATATTATTTTATTGCATGTAGAAACCCCCCAAACAGACTTTATTTACTCTTTATCCCCCTGACTCTTTCTTCTTGTGTTGTTCTGTCTGGCAAAATATTGACTTCTGGTGGTCAGGTATTTCCACTTTATGAATCTGTACACACACTACTGATTATTGCCACCAAAACCATGATGACTTGATATATGTTAAACTTATGGAATTCCTCCTGCCCAGTTGATTACCTCTCTCCATAAGAAGTTCACAGTCAAAATAGCACAGTGTATGGGGGTCCAGTCTCCAAGATCTGAATTCATACATTATTCCCCATGTCTAAAAGTAGCAAGATTTGACACCCTCTTCTGCCTGTCTTGTTAGCCTCATTGCCAGTTGGACCCTTTATCTATTTTATGTGGTTCTTTCTCCATTTGTTTTTGTGTGTGTCACAAGACACATAGCTATGTTAGAAAAACACAGTTCCTTACTAATGATTTTCAGACACAATTTTATGGTCACATTACATCTTCTGACATCAAAATAGTCAATAATCTCTATGCTGGCATGTATTCAGGAGCAAGATCAAAGTAGAAAAGAGGCTTAACTAGTCTATATCATCTATCAAACCCACCTAGTATTGCCTGTGTAGGAAAAGCTTATAATGTCATCCCCTGATCTACATGAGGAAGGGCAGAGGTCACAGAATGACAGCAGTGTATTTGGAATACTGTATCCCAGGCCATGTGAGAATAGGTGGAAGGAATACTGGAGCTAAGTTTCCAGGCTTCCAACAATTATTCCATCAAAAATACAAATTCAAAGACAGCATTACTACTAATTTCATGACTATAATCACTGAACTTTACACTCCCAGTACAGACCTTCCCGAATGATGCTCTGAGTGACTGCAGTAGTGTTCACCCTTAAATCCAGATCTGCGTGGAGGTAGTGTGAAATCCTCCAAAAACCTGAGAATAAATTCATCACATACATTGCTTAATCAAGGAAGGGGCTGACAATTGGTTGATTTTAAGAGAACAATGAATATTTCTTTGGATGTTGTAGTTAAAAAACAAGATTCCTACGGGTAGATACTCTCAATTGCAGTTTCCGATAAGTCTTATTATTAAAGACTTCTGCAATGTAGTCTCAATGAAAACAGCTTTCTCTAAATAATAAATATTGAAATGTCAGATTTGTGTTTGAAACATGTCACATTCTAGACTTGTTTAGCTTATATAAGTCTTCTGAGACTCACTTCATTTTCAAAATGCATGTAATAGTTGAATAACATTAGATTTTTGATAAGATTAAAAAGGCAAGGTATAGACAAGGGTCAATTACATTAAGTGCTCAATGAATATTAAAAATTTATTGTTATCTTATATTTCTTATTTATTCTTATCACAGGTGGCACTTCAACAAACATTCTTGCATTAGCCATTATTTGGAAAGTCTTACTTCAACAAATTTCCAGAAGAGGATTATGATATTAATGGTTTTGTTCATTTTTAAGTTTCTTGCCAAATAAGTCAATATACTTCCCAATGGATCCTGAAATAGATATATAATAGATTATAGTCCCACTTGCTGGGGAGAAAGTGGTTCGCATTATAAGTGATTCCTCTCTCTCTCTCTCTCTCTCACTCTCTCTCTCTACTTTCCCATCTCCTGCCTTCCAGTGAAAGAAATAAGAAATTTTTAGAGGCTAACCTAAAAATGAATAGCAGATGACTCTAGAGGAGATATTTCTGTTCTTACCAAATGACCCTGGAATCACAGAATGCCACACTCAAAATATGATGTGGATATAGAATTCACCTGAGCCATTCCAGAACAGCTAAGACAACCCAAATGTTCTTTCTGTAAAAATCTATATGTGTTTTTGACAGAGTACTTAGCCATTGTCCCTATTTTTATTAAGTAACCTGGAAAGTCCCATACCTCTTGATGTTATTTTCAATACAAACATCTATTTCAGACATCACATATAGCTGCACCTAGTGATTTTATGGTAACAATTCCTGTTTGCTAGTGCTCCCACTCATAGATAATTTTATGATCAACTTCTGCAACAGTGAAATGCTCCCAATAAACATGGGAGTTATGAGTGAATAATGACTACTAATGGCATATGGCTCATTCAAATGCCTCTGGCAGTTTCTCAGCTGGACACCCCTCTCATTTCCTATTTAAACCAAGGGCAGATATTTGTATACACACATTATAGGACAATTTTGTCACCCTAGAGAGCTGATAATAAATGTATCATAATATAATATGGAATCAAACTGGGCAGATATGCCGTTGTAGTAAAAGTTTGTATCATGTGACTAGACAGCAGATACTTTAGATAAAACATCACCAGTGTTTAGGCAAGCACAAGTACTTCATAGTGAGGAAAGGATCTCTATAAAAAGAAGTTCTTTCAATAACTTTGAAGTTATATTGAGATATTTCTTCATTGAATACAAATACATAGTTGGTTATGATCAGGGTAAATTTCTGGTTTTCATTTTGACACTTACCCATGTTTGATCTAATAAATACATCTGAGTCCTCAAATGATACACTTGGTGTTACACTGTTACACTGATCATTAAAGTATGATATTTTCATTGGGCAAGAAAATGTATCAAACTATGAACCATGTCATAAAAACTTAAGCAGAAAATGCAGTTGTGTCTTATGGGTGGATTTATATTGTTTATTGTTATTCAGTTTTCTCAAAAGAATGAAATATTAATTATCAAACATGGTGTGTTGGTTAGTATGTAAACCAAATAAAACAAAATGAAGTAGAAGGTAATAAAAATAAATCAAGGGGGACATGTAGACTACTATGCAAATTATTGCTAAATAAATTTCCTATTGTAACTTTCACAGGAAGTCAGAAATGATGAAAAAACAGACACTACCATTTTTATTACATGTTATTATTGAACAGTCAGTGACAGACCACGAGGAACAGAGTATATTTTATAAAGAGTAGTATTCTTCTAAATTTCTTTCTGTTGAGGATTATTATCATAGCGCTTAAAGTTACACATGGGGAACATTATGTTGTCTGAATTATTTTCTTAATAATAATGTTTTAAAAGCAGAAATTATTTTAGGCTGTTCTGAAATATTTTCTGAAAGTCCCTTCATGTCTCTTAGAATGCTGAAGTTTTCTTCTCCCTGATGTGTATGTTGAACTATACAATTGTATAACATTACAGTTGCAACCTGTTTTCTTGTGAAAGAAAGCTTTTCATTTCTTGAAAGATGTCCTTTATATTTTTGATCTCCTTTTGCTATTTGCTCCTATTTTTACTTCAAAATTTCTTTGTTTCTATTTCTTAAAGAGTATCTTCCATAATTCATTATTTTTAAATGTTTTGATTTTGGTTTGCTCAAAACTTTATAATTTCAAATTTTATGTCCTACTAAAAATTTAAAGACATTGCCTTTAAAAAATAATCTTGGTAATATTTCCATATCAATCCAGTTAAAAGAAAACATCAAATTTCCAACAAATGGAAGCAACAATGTTAGGTATTTTCCAATTTTTTTCTATAACTATATAAAGGGGGCTTATAAAAATAAAATATATTTTATAGATGAAATATTACCATATGTATTTTACTTCCTTTTGAGACAAAATTTATTTTTCACTGCTGTAAAGGATTTCTGAGGTTTCCTTTATGTAGTCCTCTGACATTTCTTTCTTTAATTTTTCATTATGTAACTATTATAATATTCGATTGTATATCAGTGAACTATTAGCTATGTTTCCATGTTTTATTATAGTATCGAACTTACTTGTAACTATTTTGAAATTAATGTGGCTTAAAACTTGACAATATTGAGGCTGGCTTTATCTTCATTAGATGTAGACAAAATAAATGACAAAGACACTAAGAATGTATCTATTGGAAATTTAAAAAAAAACAAATAGCTCTATATTTACAAATATATTTCTAAATAATCTAAATTATTGTAGTTATACTCAAAATTTTTTCTGGAAAACATGCAATAGGAAAAAGTGACATAAAATTTAGTCTATTATATTTTTAAATAACAAATTGAAGAATGATGCTAACTGATAACTATAAAATTAACTAACTAGAGAGGTCATAAATTTAACATGTTTCTCAGTAGAATAGGAATCAAAATATCCAAATACCAGTTTATCTTTTGTGAATGGGATATTCTGTACACCACAATTTTCTAATTGATCATGTAATTTTATAATCATTAGATTAAATTGTGCAAAAAAAAGATAGTTATGGCTCTAACATAAAGGTGATATGGAGGGCCTATGTGGTGGCCTAGGGCTTAAGTCTTAGTACTATGACCTCTAGGGACAGAATTCAATCCTCAGCCAGGGAGCTGACCCAGTAGACCTCTCTTGTCTCACTTGCTGCTCCCTTCAGCACTGTAATTCAATGGATCCACCTGTTCTGCTCCCCACTCTGTCTCTAGTGAATCCTCTCACTCGCACCTCTGGCCTATACCCTAGTTTTCTATGCATAAAAATGAGGTAATTGACCATGACCAAGTGGGATTTATTCCAAAAACACAAGGATGGTTCAATATTCGAAAGTCAATAAATGTAATTCACCACATCAACAAAAGAAAAAAACCCACATGATTATATCAATAGATGCTGAGAAAGCTTTCGACAAAGTCCAGCATCTATTTATGATGAAGGCCCTTGGAATTCTGGGGATAGAAGGACCATATCTTAATATAATAAAGGCCATCTATGACAAGCCCAAAGCCAGTATCATTCTCAATGGCAACAAGTTAAAATCCTTTCCTCTAAGATCTGGAACAAGACAAGGTTGTCCTCTTTCACCACTGCTCTTCAATATAACACTGGAAGTCCTGGCCAGGGCAATGAGGCAAGAAAAAGGTATACAAGGTATCCAAATAGGGAAAGAAGAAGTAAAATTATCACTCTTTGCAGACGATATGATAATATACATAGAGAACCCCAAAAGCTCTACAGAAAATCTACGCAAGCTAAGGCCGGTTTAGCAAAGTAGCAGGATACAAAATCAACACACAAAAATCAGTAGCCTTCCTCTACACAAACAACCAAGCTGAAGAAGAAGAAATAAAGAAAATCACCCCCTTTATAATTGAAACTAAAAAATTTAAATATTTGGGAATAAATCTAACAAAAGAGGTGAAGGACCTCTACAAAGAAAACTATAAAACATTGCTAAAAGAAATAGAAGAAGATACAAAAAAATGGAAAAATATCCCTTGCTCATGGATTGGAAGAATTAACGTCATCAAAATGGACATCCTACCAAAAGCAATTGGTAGCAGATTCAAAGCTATTCCAATAAAATTGCAATGTCATTCTTCAAAGAAATAGAAAAAAAATTGATGAAATTCATATGGAGACACAAAAGACCTCGAATAGCCAAAGCTCTCCTAACTGAC
>JAGFMF010011791.1:5543609-5568040 GCA_019455555.1 Galemys pyrenaicus | reverse complement strand
TTCACTATTAGGAGGAATATGAAAGAACAACAACAACAATAAAGAACAAGCTCAAGGAATTGGGCAATTATAACCAAAAGTAAACAACAACAACAACAACAAAAACTTAATAACACCAAAAAGCCGGGATAAACCAAAGGGACCGTGGGGGAGGGGAGGGGAAGGGGGGAGGGCAAAGACGGGGAAGATCCCAGAGGGTGCACAAGGGACTGAGGTGATGGTGCACGGGTGAAATGGTGGTGGGTACCCCCTGGGGACTACAAATGATGTCAAATATAACTAATAATAATAAAAAAAATTAATGAAAAAAAAAGAAACTACCCACAGACGTGCATCCTTCCTTTTTTTTTCCTGGTATGTTAGTTTACAACCTCATTATTATTGGCAATTTATTTATTTTTTTATTATTTTGTTCACCTCTTTATCTCTCCATGTTTTTTCTCATACACTATCAATTCTCAAGTACTCTATAATAGTAATTAAAATGCTATTCCAGAAAAAAAGTGTTAACAGAAAGCATTATACAACTTGTGCAAATTTTGGGATGTAAGTACATCATAATAAAAACGTTAATGAAAACAAATATTTAGTGTTTGAATGGCATCCAAATTTCACTCTGTTAGATTGCATGAAAAGATTACACATTCCTATCAAAAAATAAAAAGGTTTATATTAAGAAGTCAGAGTGCCATTGTACTTTAATAAGGCACTCATCTAAATGGAAATGAGCAGGAATGACTCTTTTAGAATTTAGATTCTGAGCTGAACCACATCTATTATAAAATAACTGATGAATCTAACAGAGCTAAGATAAGTAACTATCTTATTAAAAAAATCCATCTGTAGCACAATAAAAAGATTGATCAAATTCCATGATGGCAGATTTGTTGCTGTCTCGAATAGGCATTCAAATATCTCCAAAAATAAAAATGTCCCTCCACATAATGACAATATTGTAAAATATCTGTAGGGATGATTATTTATAAAATATAAAAAGTGAACAATATCTGTGTACTATCATTCATGATATTACTCTATTTCTTCACTGTATTATTTTAATGCAATTTGGAAATATTACAGAAGGATAGCCAATCTCCCCAAGTTTAGCTTACTGGGCAAAGAGATTTCCTTCATTATTCATTCAGGAAACATAAATATACCGGTTTATTCATATATAATTTTCAAAATCAATACTTCTAACCCAGGCATAGAGAAAATATTTACAAGGTCTTTTCATTCATAAAGAAAAACACAACTGTGGACAGACCACTGAGAAAATAAGTGTAAAATTGTCAATCTGATATTTGGAGGCTAAAATAATAAAAATCAGATCTCCCCAAATGCAATATTTAATATATACATGCAAATACTTAAAGAATATGAAAGTGATTTTTCCTAATCAGTAGGATAGTGTATATCCCAACCAAGTTAAATCGTATCCTTTTACAAACAAACTTCAGAAATTCCTGTGGATACTAAAATGTTCTTTGTCTAGCTTTGTATAACCTTTTCTATATAAATCTGTGAAACCTGGACATATTTTTGGATCTCAAATAGAGATGTTGCTTTGTCCCTTGTCAGTGCTTCTCTGTGATCCTTAGAGACTCTGATCTGAGTAGACTTCAGTTTGGACAATCCAATTCCTTTGGAAAAATACAAGTCATGTTTCCCTTCCAAAGAGAAGACATCAGAGTCATAAACTGTAATGCACCCACCCCACTCCACCCTCACCCCGCACCAGGAGCGTCTCTCACACTGTGTGATAGTGTCTATCCTCACTGTTGCAAACACTTTATGTAACAAAGGGCCTGTGACATAGTAACCTTTGCATTAAACAACAGTCCTATTATTTTCCTTACAGATACCTAAATCTCTTATGACACATCATTATGAAGAGTCTCCCTCCCACCACCATGAAAAATGAAGTCTAAAAAAAAGAAGAGAATTATAGAACTTAACATTTTTCCATATACACAAAATACTGGTGACATATCTACCAATAAAAACAAATAAATGATTTTTCTATCTTATAAACATTCCATTATCTTTGAATAAATTAAGGTCCCCGATTCTTGCTTTCAATTTGCCCAAGTCATAACACCCTATACTTCACATTCTATGTTAACTGGTTTGAAAGTTTTATTTCCACCTCTTTTCTATAGTCTACAAGTTCCAGGAGAACATGGCAGATAACATGTTAAGACAAGAATTCCAGAGTTCAGTGTCTGGCATGACATATATACACAACAAATATTTATTGATTACATGTATTCATCACAATTCCCTATTCATGAATTAAGTCAATACAAGTTTAGGGTTTGTCATTTCATACTGTCTCTTTTTCAAAGTGCATGAAGTAGAAATTGTTGTATGTTTGCATAATAAGAAACAAAAACAAATAAGGAGAATGGTAGATTAAATTTCTTTTTATAACACAGTCCACAATAAGTGAAACATTGGGATGAAAATCACAACTTGTTTGGAATCTATCTGAGATTGTCTTGACAAATGGACTTGCAACTGTATCTTACTAAGTTAATGGAGTAATAATTTTAGCTGTAGATTGGAGTACATGGTCAAACACAGTTGGCATTTAACAGACTACAGAATTAAAGAGTAAAGCTTTTAAATTCTCTCTATGTTTTTAGACCTATCACACAGAACATTTTTTCTTATATATTGCTTACAGGAAAATTATGATTAAGGGTCATTTATTTGTATTGTTGTGGCAAGGAAAAACTGAACAACTTGATCAGTAATTGGGAGGTAAGTTAAGAATCAACAAGTGAGAAATATAGAGTCAAAATATCCATTTTATATAAAATCTATTTCATGATTACTAACACTGACATATAGCAATCACAGTTTCTCAGTTTTGTCTAATCTTTACTTGATTACCATAAGACTGTAGTTGATTACTAAAACTATAATTCTATTGGTTGTTACCTCTTAATTTCCTTCTTCCAGGAACAAAGGTATAGAGATATTACCAAGGAAGAGAAGAGAAAGGAGAAAAAAAGAAAGAGGAGCAAAAAGAACGAAGAAAGAAAAAATATTATATGGTGTAATGTTTAATTTTATGACTCAGCTTGACTTGGCCAACATTGGTATTTGATCAACTGTTGTTATAGATATTTCTGTGAAAGTAATTTTCAGAAGATATTTACATTCAAATTAGTAGTCTTTGAGAAAAACTGCTTTCTACAACATGTGTAGGTCATATCTAATCAGAAAAAGATGAACTTCACTAACTGCCCCTCCTCCTGGGTTTCCAGCTTTGTAGCCCATTTTATAGCTTTTGCACTTAACAGCTTCCACAATCCCATGAGCCAATTCCTTAAGATTCCTTAAAAATAATTCTCTTTCTCTCACCCCCTTTCTATACATAAATAGATAGGGTGTAGTAGCAATTTTGTAAACACATATAGTTGGTTTTATAAACAGTTGTATCCTGGGACAGTGTTTTAGGGGATGAAAAAAAGAAGAAAACTAATCTGCTTGTCTCTAGTTCTCATTTATAAAGTGTTCATTCCATGATAAGTAACTTACCTGGATTTTTGGTTGTATAGATAGATTCTGTGGTGTCTAACATCTCGAATCTACAGAGAAGTTCCTAGGAGAGTCAAGTGGTGTGGGTTGTGGTCCTAAGGCAGGAGCACTTTGCTCTGTAGCTGGCTTGCTCCAGCTGAATCAAATTGGAATCCAAACAGATGTGGTGCAGCTGAGACAGCAAAACAAGACTCAAAGATTTGGATTGCAGGGCCTCCCTGGTGGTGCAGGGATTAAGTCTCAGCACTATTAAGCTGTCACCAGTAACCAAGGCATGAATCTGATCTCAGGCTGATTTCAAGCCAGAGAGCTGATGTACACACACAGCACCCCAGACCTCTCCTGTCTGGCTCGCTGCTCCCCCTCAGCAGTGTATTTCAGTAGATCTGCCGGTTCAGCTCCCCACTGTCTCTGGTGAATCCTCTCACCCATCACACTTCTGGCCTAGACCCCTGTAGGGTCAGAGAAAAGGTATCAGGCTTTTCCACCCTCCACCACTGGTATAATGATGGACACCTGTGGTGCTGCACACATGCCTAGGTGGTCATGCACAAGTGGGTGCAACTGGGCTTAGGCATGGGTGTATAAGGCAGCATCACAAGGGTGCCAGCAGACCATAGAACAGCCAAGCAGAAGAGCAGGGGAGAGACAGCAGCAGAAGAGAATAAGGAGCAGCAACAGCCCATTGGAGGAAGATGTGCTAGGGGCCTGGAGGCCTGCCAGCCTCCTAGCTTCCTGGCCCCCCTGCCTGCCATGTACCTGATCGCCTCTGATAATAAAAGCCATAAAAAGCCACCGAGAGCTCCAGGACTCTTCCTTTACCCCATCTGCCCGAATCATTGAGAACTTGCTCTGTGCCCCTGGCTGGCACCACAACCCTAGTTCCCACTTCTTGTATAAATAAATTAAAATATTTTAAAAAATTGGATTATGGTGAAGAAATCCCAGTATAGGGGATAATAAGCATCCTGCATCACATTATTGTTACTTCAGTCATCCAATTTTATTTTTCAGTCTATCATAGTTATTAGATGTCTCATATATTTCATGATAATATTTTGTGCAAATGTAGATTTACAAGATACTCTGTTTTATATATATATGTTTTAATATGTGTATATGTGTATATATACCTGTGCTCACCTGTGAATCTATGTATACACATTTACAATTAGCATATTTAACAAAAGTGAATTTCAATAGCAGGCATGCATTTTTAATAGACAAAAAATTATGAAATAACAAAAATCTATAATAATATTAATATTTTCTAGCATTCTAAGATGATTTTATGGTACAAATATTTCATTCACATTTTGTTTCCATTCTTATGCGTCACCTATGTCCATACAACACTAACATATTTAATTCATGAATTATAATATGTACTTCAATTTCATGCATAGCTGTTTTCATTTAAAATGGAATTGAATTTATGGAATAGTTTGCATTTCTTATCTATGTGAACCCATACTGCATATTTCAAAATAACTGGATGTTTACTGAAAGACAGGCATATCTGGAATTGTCCAAATTTATTATAATACATTGGCATTTCACAAATATTTAAAAAATAGAGAACATACTATATAAATATTTATAATGGAAAACAAACTCTTTTAGCCAAAATTTGTGAGTATAATTTAATACATTGGCAGTTGATTAATGTTGAAAATTATTCTTCAAGTGAGACAATACATACATGTTATGTATACACTCATGTTTTGAAAATGTAAAGAAACATTCTGTAATAGGGTGGTCCCCAGAAAAAGAGAAGGTGCCAGGTTCCCTGCTCCAGCCAAGGGAGGGTGAAGATGAGCAGGTTGGGGAATAAGCTATAGAGGAGACTGGGAAAGAAAGGAAGAAAGATGGAGAGCAAGAAGGAGACCTGGAAGAAGCACATGGAACAGAGATACATGTGAAGAAACTATATTTGCTTCTTGGTCCTGGACTGGTTGAACAGATGTGGATGAGAGAGCTGTGGGGAGGTTAACAATGACAGCTTTGATCTTGATTTTTATTTTTCTCTTTCCCTCTTAGACTTTTTTTTTGTGGGTCCCCACCGAAAGGTGCCTTAGGCTTGTGCCAGGCTCTCAGGCCTTAGAGGCCCTGCTTTGGGTCAACCCTGTTTGACTGCGCATTTACCCAGGAGGGGGTGGGTAACTTCAGGTGCTTGATTTGGAAACTATATTATTCACAAATCTTTCCCCTTTCTGTATTGCACAATACATGTATTAAATTTCCTTTCCCTGAAGTTTTTACACTAGAGTAGGTTTTGTCTTGATATAGTGGATGGCAGAACCAATTTAGAGCAGGCAAGTTTGGGGCATCCCTCTCCTTGTTCTTTAACAGTTCCACTAATTATAGTTTTTCTTTTTGGTAAAGATTTATTTATTTATGCATACAAGAACTGGGTACAGGCCAGAGGTCCAGGGGTGGGGGTGAGAGGACTCACCAGAGACAGAGCAGGGAACAGAACAGGCAGATCAATTGAAACACACTACTGAGGGGAGCAATGGGCATGACCGAGGGTGTCTGCCATATCATGTGGGTCACCTCCCTGGCCAGGGATTGAACTCATGCTGCAGTGGCTGAGGTTTGCTTCACAGTGCTGTGCTTAACCCATTGTGCACCAGGGAGGCACAGTTGTTGTTTTTCTTTCTACTCAGAAAGTCATCATGAAAATACTTCTCTTAACTTTTTTAAAGATTTTTTTTCTCTTCTTCCACCTTTCCTTTCAATATCTGCAAATTTTAACTGATTAATATATTAATATATCTAGATTTAAAAAAAAGAAAAAGAAAAAGCATCAGGTATAAATCATCAAGATTTGTTTCTAGAATGTATATTTCTTAGCTGACATTCAAGACAAATATCCTCTAGCTTTGGAATATTTTATATAAACTGTTCTAAAAGTCTAGTTCTGAAACTAAATATATTACTTTGATTTAAAACTAAGATTTTATTTTCCTTTTGAAGTATGACTGTTTTGGAAAATTACCTTAAATCTGATTTATTAAATTACTCTTTAAAGAATCATCTTGATTCTGCAAGACTAAATATTTCCAATAAAATTATAGATGGTCAATATTGAAGACTAAATTTTGTAAAAAAATGTTATTTAATTCTCAAAATTATTTATAGCAAATATTTAGTTGACTGTCTTTGTTACCCAGCTCCTCAAAGTTTATAAATCTCCTAAAATGTATATTAAAACTTATTAAATAAGTACTGTTTTTGCTTTGAAGGGGATGATTTAAAAAATAATCATGTGTCAGATATCACTATTCCTTTATTTTTATCTCTTAATCTTTAGCACAATGCTCCATAATACCTAATACTGTCCATTTTATAAAATCTTTGAGAACCACTTACTAAATAGCTCATTGCCAGGAAAAAGACAGTGATTCAAAACCATCCTGGTCTCACATTTCTTTTTATCATTAACTTACACTGGTTCTCTCATAACCACTTTAATTCACTTGAGTACTTCATGCAAGTTTAATTTTTTTAGTTTCCTATTATATTTATGTACACTCTCCATTACTCCATTCAACACATGCACACATATGTGCATATGCTTATATATTTAGAAATTCTGATAATAATAGTATCCAATAACAAACATCGGATGCCAACATTTACAACTACGATATTGTGTAGAGAAGAATAATTATTTCTGTATGTATATGTGTGTGTGGCTCCAAAATTTTCAAAAAAATCAAAGTGATATTTTATTTGACCTTTTCACATCATTAGATTTAAGCACAATTTAAGTGTATCTTTTCTGTTGCTGACACCATATATTAAATTAAGGCACTGATTTACAGGGGCTTATTATGCTGTTCAAGGCTGACCTTAAAATATATTTATTCAAAATGACTTTGTTTCTGCACTGTCAGCTGCATGTATTATAATCTATCATTTTGGATCAGCAGTGTTTCTAGGTTTGTTTTGATTTTGTGTAATCTCTTTTGAAGTATGACTCTGAGAATTTTTAAAAAAATTTTTAAAAAGTTACCATAAATTAATTTTACATTTATTTCCCTAGAAAGACTTATGCACATTGAATTGATTGAATGCAAATCATTCCAGTATTTGTGGGATTTTTACCTGAACAACAAGCATGACTAAAAGAATTTAAGTCTTGATGATGGGAATTTCAGTTCTAGTTTTAAGCAATGAAAGTACAACATTTTAAATGATACTTTATTAACATTATTAACATTAAATGTTAATTATCATATTACATAAAATTATTGAATTAATAAAACTTATGCATTAACAGCATATAAAATGGCTAACAATGATTTAAAAGTTTGTGTAGTGGCAAAATTAAACTATTTTTTAATATCATTACTTGTTTTATAAGTGTCATTATGAGTCAATTATAGCTCTTTTTCATTTGTCAGGTATAATCTGATAACTTTTTGTTTCACATAGATAAATTTCTGTGCAAGTTAAATGAATTTCTGTGCTAATATGCATGATACAATTGATATTTATGTTAACAATGTTAAAACTGAAAAGATAATAGGGGAGGTAGCACATGTATGCATGAATGATGTATGTGGATATATATGAAGCCTTTGTCTCTTCTCAACTTTAGTGTAAAAGTCACATATTTGTACACATGTATGTAGAGATATGTGTAAAACTGGTGTTTGGGATCAATAAGCATTTCAAGAGCAGCAGGAGAGTGCTTTGTGAACTTCAAGTTCACCATGAGGTTACAATCTATATATAATGCTACTCCTGTAAATAAAAGAACTGAGAATAATAATTTGATCTGCTGTATGTGTTGATTCATTATCATCAGCTCACAATAAAGTGATATGATCCTTTACTAAAGTGTTTCTGATTCATGTTTTATAACTACAAAAAACACTACTTTGGAGAATATAATTATTCAAGGGAATTCAACAAACTTCTACAATAGAAATATTAGTATATCAAAATTCATCAGCTAATTAAAATTAAACCTACCTATCACCATCATGTTTAGAATTACTTTAATTAAAACATTAGAATGTTCTAAGAATTATATACATGGATAAACCTAAAAAATATTCACACAACAAAACTAAAAGAAAAAATTTATGCTGAGAATTAGTTCAAGAGTTGTGATAATATACATGATTTGGGATTTATTTTGTACCTAATTTTGCAGCATTACATATAATCATTTTCAGTGGTAATTCTTTTGTACATAGTTAAAGTATTTTGCATTCTGAAATCCTCCTGGAGTTTGTGGATTTTGATATGACAGAAGTGCAACTGTGATTGCAATCTAGTGGTAAATCCAAATCAAAATAAAAACATTACTTCTGAAAATTTAAGTGGCAAAAATGTAGGGGGAATAAGTAAAATGGTCTGCTTCTCATCAAGCCTGATCTAGATACAGCTGAGGAGTTCTTAGTAACATAGGTAGACAGAGCTAACAGAGTATACAAAGAATAATGATCTTTATGGATGAAATAAACACCCACTAGAGGATATTCACTGCAGAGGTTGCAGTCAACAATCACATTGATGCCAGCTAGACGTCCTCTCTCCTTCCCCATCTGTGTTTGTGCAATGGACAGTGATGTGTGTTCCTGATCACAGGACCAGAGGTCCTGCTTGGGCTCCACATGGTTCCCTTCCACCAAGTTGGATCTACCTGATACCACTGCTGACTAATTAACTGCACTGTCCATGGAAACATTCCACTCAAAATTGACTGAACTGTTTTGGCACCTTTTGTTGAAGTAACAGGTGTTATATAGGGTAATACAACCCTCTCATTCCCCATGGTCAGGCACTGTTCCTTACAAAGGAACTTTGTTAGATGCTTCACTATCCTAAGGTTTGTCTCAGTTCTTAGGACATTGCATTTTTTTCTTTTACATTTTGTTTTTATTCTATTAATGATACAGTGGTTATATATTACATTTGTAATAAAGTGAATTTTATTTAACCATTTGTAACATCATATTGTTGAGCACAGAAACTTCAAATTTCATTGTTTAAATGATGTAATGAGTATCAATGAACTAAGCTTTTGCAAAATTTGCTGTTGGAATGCATAGTTATATTTTAGTGTTTTGACCTTTAAAATGTGAATTTTAAAGACTTTATGCCAGTTATTCTAGGTGCTACATAAGAAAGCAAAGCAATTTTTAATATGCTTTCCATATTATTTATTTAATTAGCTTAATACTTCAATAGAGATAGTACCTGTAACTTGTCTAATGTATCTTTCCTGAAACCTATTTTATAGAATCTACTTTAGTGTGCTACTTTAAAATTTCCTTATTTTGTTTTTAAAGCAGGAAACTATATACTAAAGCAATTTTGTTCATTCAATCAGGAATTTCCTACCTTGGTATAGATATGTTCACATTTTAAAAATAATGTGTGCATATATGTATATTTTAAAATATTTATTCTTCATTTACTATTTAGCACATTAATATTCATTCAATAAAATTTATGTAAACTTCTTTGGTTTGGTCTTGGACATTTGTTTTGTTTTCTAAATAGTTGCCTTTATGATTCCTAGAAAATTATTTGATAATGATATAGCAATATTTTAACTGATATTGTTTGCAACACAGTCATATTATTCCCAATAAGGAATTTATAAAACTATTATTTAATTGCTGTAGGGTCAGAGAAATCAGGTCCAACCACTCTCCCACCACTGGTGTGATGATGGACACCTGCGGTGCTACGTGCTTCCTAGGTGGGCATGGGCAAGTGGGTGCACCTGAGTTTGGACACGGGCTTATATAGGTGGTGTCATGAGGACACCAGGACCGACCAACAAGAATAAATAGCAGTAGCAAGACCAACAAACCAGCAGTGAGAGTAGCAATGTGAGCAGCAAGACTAACAAGAAGCAGAGAGAAGCAGCAGCCAAGAGGGTGGGATGCACTGGGGGATGGGAGGCCTCCCAGCCTCCTGGCCCCCTGGCAGCCCTGCCTGCCCTGTACCTGGCCACCTCTGACAATAAAAAGCATAAAAAGCCACCGAGGACTCCAAGACTCCTTCCTTTACCCTCTGTCTGCTAAGAACCATCCAGAATTTGCCCTGTGCCACTCCTCTTGCCACTACAGATGCTATTTGAATTGTATTACAATGAAGTTAGTTATTTCAAGGAAAAAGAACTAATTCAGTATAAAAAACAAAAATTTAAAATAGACAAAGGATTTATTTACAATTTTGGTAAGGATTTTTTTTACATAAATTTGGAAAATTTGTTCTCTGATTTAATCTACAACTAAAAAAGAAAACACAAAATCATGACAGAAGTTTTGACCTGAAGAAACATTTTGATAAGCAATCCAGTAGGCAATAAGTAGTTTTGAGACTTTTTTAGTAGAGAGTGATAAATTATTAAAATGAAATACGATTAACTTTAAGTTCACACATAGCAATTAGATGCCATGAAGCTCTTTCTGGTTCTATCCTGTGCTAAAAAAGCAATTTCTATTTCTTTCCTGAGTCTAAGGTTAGTTCTGATTTTTAATTAAGATGAAACCAAGACTCTTCCTTTAAAACACTTTTCCCAGGAGTGTGTTCTTCTAATTTCTAATGAAAAATAAACAATAGGTCTACTAAGCCTGGTGTTAAATTTAATTGGGACTTGTTTAAATTATTCTTTCCACAATCTCCTAGACCAAATATGTGATTTCTTTTTCTATTTAACATTTTGTCTCATTTTTAACACACATATTGACTAAATATTATATTTATGCTATCAATTACATATTTTCTAATTTTATTCAAAAAATAAAAAAAAGAAGGCAGTACCAGTGAAAACAGGGCTACAAATTAAGGAGATAAATATAGCAGGAAATTAACCAAATAATTTCACAATGAAGCCTAAGGAAAAGAAAACATGTTACAGTGGGATTTTAGGGTAAGAAAGAAAACAAAATTAATACATTGCTAGACATTTGTGGGGGTTTGGGAAAGTAAGCATCTTAGTCTTCAAACCCTCTAAAAATAAATCTAATCCACTGTCCCTAGTGAAAATTAAATGTTTATTTATATATATATATATATTTCTGGGAGTTTTAAGGGTACATGAGTTTTTTTTTCTTTTTTTTTTTAGGAACATATAATTTCACAAGTGGAACAGCATTCATTCCCAAAGTAGGAAAAAAAAAAAAATGTTCCCATCAGGGGATCCAGAGATATGAGACAATATCCTACTATTAAGTCCTAAAGATTTATCAACTTTATATTCTCGTCACCTGTGAGCAATTTTGAACACATTCCTTTGCTCCAATGTTTATAAAAGGATAAACATCAGGGTGATTACACTATTATAAACATTCTAACTATAATCATCTGTGGAAGGAATAGTGTGACATTTCAGTTTAAGTTTTAACCATGCAGAAAACATGAGAAAATCACCCGTAAACATACTCCCTAGATTCTACAATTTATGTAAGGGTTTATCACAAAGCTATCTGCATACTCATACTTCTGTTTATCTTATATTTTTGATGTGTTTCAACTTGAGTTGCTAACATAAATTTACTTATCCCCAAAGAACTCATCATACATGTCAGTAGATACAATTGTTTAAAAGTTCCTTCATCTTTAAAGGTAAATACATATACAAGTGATATGTGCAAATATTAGGTATGTTATTCATGAATTTTTGAGTAATGCATATACTATATTTAACACTTCTACTGAGATACATTGCCATAACTTCAGAAAGCTCTCCCAAGCCATTTTCTAGGAAATCCCTGACCCTATTTTATCTAAAACAATCACTTCAATCACTTTTCCAATTGTTATACCCCAACAGTGAGGGGACAATGAAGCATTCTAGTTCCAACTCCACTTCTTGAGTGAGGAGGCTGATGGGAAGGGGATCAAGAGGAACTTCAGAATATATAGCCTGTCAGCCCTCTTCTCCATGTGGGCTGCTACTCACTTTCTCTCTTTGTCTCACATTGAACTCTGTGGTCCATTCAGGTTCATTCACTAGCCTTCAGTTTCTCTCTCTCTCTATCTCTCTCTTCCTCTCTCACCCATGTGACTCCCCTCTTCAATGTGCTTCCCGCCCTAACCCTCCCCTACTTGAGTGGCAGGGACTTCATCCTTACCCCAAGCCTAGGCAGGCTGATCTTCTCCATAGGAGGCTGACTTCTTCCCCTCCCCATTGCTCCTCCATTGAGGGGGCCATCTTTAAGCTTTTGGTTTGGACTTTGCAACATGGACACTATCAGAGGTAAGGCAGACTGCATTGGACATGTGTCGGTTTCTCTTTTTTCTGTCCCTTAGCATTAATTTTCTCTTTCCCTGTAAATAAATACTGAGATTGTTTTTTATCCTCAGGTGTTTGTTTTGAGTTGTTTCATAGTCATAAACATGTGGAGGAGGACCCACCAACTGGGTCACTACTGCCCACTTGGTTTGCTGATTTTTACCCAATATTATTTATATAAATACTGTTATCTTCTGCTTTTCTAAAGTCTGCCTATGTCATCACTTTTACTAAAAGACCTACTTTAGTCCTGTTTCTGTTAATTGAAAGAAATCCTAAGGGGATTTATTTTATGATGATATATGAAATTATAAAAATAGGTAAAAGCAAAAAAAAAAAAATTCAGTGGTTGTGTTGTAGGCAATGATTTTGGAGGCAACTCATTCGTGGAGCAGAGAGACTCTCCAAGTCTCTATCCTGAACAGCACTCAGCCACTCAGCATCAAAGCACCGTAGCTTGGAACTTGCCTATTAGCATTAGTTCTTTATCTTGATTTATTTTGTGCATCTATTAGTGAGATGTGTCCAAAACTGTCAGGAAGTGAAGTCATCCAGGAACTGAATGTCAACTACTCCTGTGAGATTTTTGCTACAATGGACAATGTCCCAATGATTACAGGAATGTAAGACATTAATTTTGAAAGACCATATAGGTTGAGGGCAGGGGCACAGGATGTTTTGTGTGCATTTCAAAGAATCATATAATAGAAAAATGTGAGAGGCTAAGAAATCATGAAGACTGTCTTATTTTAAGTTTCCACCATTGATATAGCATGTGATTCTGCTTTCAACATCAAGGCAGGCAGGTACAGAAGCTATAGATGATTGAGACCTGTCTGCTCTGATAGGTGCAGAAATCAGATGTTAATCGATGCCTGCCTCCCTCTCTCTACTACAATCCATTTTCATGTACTTCTTACTATCCTAGTCTCAGATGACTCAGCCTAATTCTGTCATTACCACCTCTTATCCTTGCAGTGTTCTTTCTGATTCTGGTAAGAAAAAAACACACTGTTCATACAGTATTTCTACTTTATACAAGCCATGTATCTATATATCATTCCCACTTTTACTACATGTTTGTGTGCACTGACAGATTTTATGATTTATTTGGAGTGATTTCATAGCTTCTATTTTGGAACCAGGAATATTCAAATTATTTTCTCATATAAATTAATGGGAATTTTTTTTTTCACTTTGCACCATTTTGCTTATAAATCGATTCATGGAAGCATGCTCCTTTAAGATAGCAGGAGAAACCTCTCCTATATTTCTTTTTCTACTTTCAAGTCTTAAATTATTTAATAAAGGAGCTATTATACACCCAAAATCTTGAATTTCTACTTTTCTCTAAGTTAAAGTGTAAAATCCTACAATACCATGCTTTCATTCTACTACATAGACAACATTCCAGGGGTATCCATGTAAAAAAAAAATAAAAAATAAACTAACAAAAAAACCTCCTACACCACTGTCTGTTGTGGATTGGAATTCTATACCTAAATATGAATTGAATTTTCACTGCTGTAAGATTCAGTTAACTCAGTTACACAATGACGGACTTCTCCCAGATGAAAGCAAATAATTGGTCAAGACAATGAGGTGTTTACTCCTTAGCTGCCAGGGTGTTTTTTGTAATTTATTATCATGTTATCTTAACAAGCCCCAAATTACATTGTTTTTCATAAGTTTGTGCTTTCACTTGCTCTTAGGATCTTGGAAAAGTCTAGTAAATTTGGTTTAGCAAGATTCTGAATGCCCAGTCTTAGTCTCAGGCAAATTTCACTGTGTCCATATAACCTTGTCTTCATAATCATTTTTGTGTCCTTAAGAGTAGGATCAAAACATTCCTTATATAATAGCTCTGGGTTTCCAAGACTGCAAAAGTAGAAACTGTTATGACTTCATAAGTTTTACCATGGAAATAACACATTGTCACTGCTGCCATATGTGGTTGACGTGAGTCACAAATTCTGCCTAAATCAATATGTGTGGGGACTACACAAAGGTGTGAGTATTGGAAGGAATCACACTTCAAAGTTTGAAAACTAGATAATAAATGTGGAGAGAAAAACTGTTTCCTTCTTTCAGATTTCACCCAGACATAAATCATGGAGAACTTATTAAAAACAGGAGAAAGTTCAAATTTTGAGTAAGCAGAGCAGACAAATATCACCTAATTATGGAACCCTACACCTAAGAGGTACAAGGGTCTCTTTTTTTGTATTTCTTGGAAATGAATATTCTGCATGACAGAATATTTTTAAAGAAATAGTTGGTAATTTCTTTTGTTATCTAGATAATCTTGTCTAGAAAAAAGAAATAACTTTTTTTTCCCTCAGAATAGATGTGACATAATGGAAATTTGTAATTATTGACAAGAGCATTTCATCATTATAGAGTCAGATATCTCAAAATAATACTTGAATCTTTAGATAGTTACCCTTATTGTTTCTTCTGCTCTGACAAATATTTGATATTGATCTGGGTTCAATATAAATTGAGAAGAAGAGAGGAATTATTCCTGGACCATCACCTGCCCTCTGCAAGATGCTTAAAGGAATGATAACTATTTCATTATTATCTGGAAGGCATATAACCCAAGCCTTTTCACAGGATTAGTACTAAACTCTGCAGACATTTTAAGTAAGGCCATGTCATCCGCCATAAATCCCAATACTCTTTAATTCTCAATTGGTGACTAAACACAAAATGAAGAGAAAACCCAAGTATGTAATAGCTCTGTAAATTAAAAAAGGAAGAAAGTAAGCAAGAATACCAATTTGTCATAGCAACCCAGAAACTGACTTAACTTTCATACCTAGCTTCTTAAGAATCATAAAAAGAAGGAGCAAAATAAAGCTCTTTATATTCAGCACAGAGAACTGAACATTAATAAAAATAATCCAATCAAGGTCAGGTCCTGCTCATTTAGGTGGGCAGTGCCTTTTTTCTAGATTGAAGGTATAATGAAACCTTCATTAAAGGAACACAGGCACAGATACAGTGATATCTGTTGGATCAGTTCTTTTAACAACACATTCAGTGCTGCAAAGACAATTTATTTTTTAATCTTAAATTTGTCTATTTATCCTTTATAGTCTCCACCAGCACAGTAATGAAAAAAGACAAAAAAGATAGGGAATCCACTTAAGTAGATAATCCAGTACAGACATTGTGCTGTTTGAAAAATACTCATTGGAAATTAAGTAAAACCCATGATTTTTTTATCACTTTGGGAATTTACAAGTTCATAATTATTTGTACTAAAATTAATGAAAATATGACTGAAGGTATAATCCATAAATGTGAAAATTATACCACTGAACTTCTGTGTTTCTTCCATATTTATACTTAAACTGTTGTAAAATATACCTTAGAGTATCCATCACCAACCTGCCTTGTATTTAAATTCTCACTTGGATACATCCACACAAATATTCCAACTAAGACATTTATCTTATAAGAAGAACGACAGTGCATCTGAGAAGTATTAGAAAACTAAAATCTGTTTCTGATCTTAATTTTGAAATGTCAGTATAATGAACAACATGAAAATGTTCTTAGCAAAACTCACTTTATTTCTAGATGGAAAATTTATCTTATAAATGCACAATTTTTAACATGCTCATCCAAAACCACTGTCAAATGAAGCTTTGAAAGGTAAAGATTAACAATTGATGACTAAAAGTGTCTGTCAATGAGAAAAATGGTGATATATTTAGCTAAGTATGTATAATATTAATGACAATATTTAAGCCATACCAATTATGGTAGCTGTTTATCTACACTCAAAAGAAAAGAAAATTGGAACAATCAGAATTTTTATTAGCCTGAAAAAAAAAACATTTTTTTAAAGTTCTTAATTTATTGTCTGATGTCTCCCTTATATTCCCTTTAGGGTGCCCACCTGATTGACCCATTTGTAAAACCCTGTAGGTTTCAAAACCTGAATAGCACCAGCAAGGTTCAACCCTGACTAGCCTGTCTCCAAAACCAGTGCAGGATCCAACTGGTGCTAAAAAATGGTTCTGCACTGGATTTGATCACCTCTAGTTGGGTACAAAGCAGAAGCAGAACATTCAGTTATACCTACAAACCAGGAGCCATAGGACTCCTCTGATATTTCTAGTAAAATAGCTGAACTGTTTATTTTCCCTGGATTGAATGCCAATTGACATTTATATTTGGCACTACTATTAAGTAACAGCTCGTAATTTAAGAAACCAGGGATTGCTTTTCTGAACTGGATAAGATTGAAAGCAAAGATGATTCTCCTTCTCTTGAAAATGGGAATTAATAATGCATGATCCTCAATGGCAAACAGTTAAATTACCACTAAAGTAATCTACTTGAGGCAAGACATGGGCAGAATGAGTGGCCACAGCATTTAACTAGAATAATTTGAGTGAGGAGTTCAAGTAGTCAGAGGATACTGGTGGTGTTTTCAAGAACAGAGAGCTGGAAAACAGAAGAATGAGAGTCTCGGGGCATACACATCACTGAAAGTTATGCTCAAAAGTAAGATAAATTACAAAAGAGAATACTGAATTCTCCAACAGTTAAAAGGTTGTTCAGTATCATTTTTATGAGGACAATGTATTTTAAGCACTTTTTAAAATAAAATAAAAATATTCTCTATTGAAAGTAAATTAATGGTTCTAGACTTAATCTAACATGATAAATGCAGCTGAAATATTTTATATGTTTAAATATATATATTACATATTAGGTAAGACTTTGTTGGTGACTGATGTAGGCAAGTGTCCCTGAGGGAAGGGCCGCTAAGGAGGTGAGCCTGTCATAGTCAGGGACCCCACCTTGTGAGGACTCATCCATGGAGAAGGGAGCTGGAGTTCACGTAGTACAGGGTGGGCTCATGAGTACAGGGGGGACTTTCTAATCCTTTTTCTTCTAATGCCTGTTTTTCTATTTAACATCCTTTTACATATTTCCAGAAATTTGTCCTTTTATAACCCTCCTCACAATTCTCATTCTCTGTAAGAGTGGTCTTTCTTCTACCTTGGGCTCCTTTCATCATTTATACTTTGAAACATCAATATTTCCACTCTGGCTCAAGAAAAAGTTTCTTGTTATAACAGAGAGAGTAAAACAGTAACAAAATGATTACAAACAATCATGGTTAAAAAAATCATATTAGCAATGATATTAGCAATGATCTTATAAGTACACAACATCACTTCTTAAGTATTTTAAATAGATAGACTTAGTTTTTACATTTTTCAAAGCTTTAAATTAAAATATATGCTGTGAAAGTTTAAATTTAATGAAAAAATCAATTGCTATGAAAAATACTTGTTCTCTGTTTCATATGGAATAACAAATGTTTTGAGTTATTTTATTCATGCTTCAAGTATTTCTGTGTAATATGAATGTTCATCATAATTTTATATTCCAAAATGATCAAACACCATTCCACTTCTGAGAGATGTAAATGTTCTAGATAACCTGATTGAATTTCATCCTGTGTTGCTGCAACTTAAGCATCTTGAAATTGTATAGATATTATTAATAGAAATCCCCCTCACATGTAAGGAAGACTTATTATTTCCCAAGCAGCTGAAATAGTTTGACATAAATATGTATTCATAATCTTAAATAAGTAATAAAATGAGCAATTTATAATAAAAAGAATCTCAAACTTAGAATTGCTGAATAAATATACAATAAATTACCCAAGACCTGATTAATTTTCAAAAGTTAATCTTAAAAAATAAAGTTGGTTTGATTACTTCTCTGTGGTAATTCTGGAGGTTTCCACCAGTTCTCATTACTTCACAGCGGAGCTCTAAGCTAGAAATTTAAAAAGAACATCATTGAAAATACCCAGACTGGATACTTTTGATGGTTATATATTTCATTAACACATAAAATTGCATAAGAAGATGAATGAAAAACTTTAAACACTCAAAGGATGATCACAGAGAGGATGCTAGTTTCTTTCTCAAGTTCTGTGGTCATTTTACATAATTTGTGAATTGAGACTTTGTATATGTTAAGTGGATGTCAATTGTTCTGTGGTAAATTAGTTTATTTTGTGTCCTTGACTTTAATTCAGTTTGGTGTGACTAAGCTTAACAAATATTTCTTTTCATTATGTTCTCAAAGCCAGAATATTAGGTGCTGAAAGACAGAAAAGAAAACAAGGGGTTATTTTTGTCCTTCAGAATTTACTCTTAAACAGATCGTTAGAACCTACCTTGGTCCCTCCTCAAAAAAAGTCAGTGTACAATGCGTACTTTGCCTTCTTTGTCCCATTCCATTTTCCAGATATTATGACTGAATTGTAATGTCCCCACATTCCTATGTAACATTAGCACCCCGTGTTTTGGAATGTGATGATTTGGAGATCAAGCCTTGAAAGAGATTAGTGATGAAATGAAGCTGTGAGAATAGCCCTTTTCCAATCTAATTGGTCCCCTCATAAGAGAAAATGTGGACACCCAGAGCTGTCACGGCAGAACACAGTGGAAACACTGGGAAAGACAATATGAGAAGGCAGCTATCTCTAAGCCAAGAAAAATAGTCCTTAGGAAAACCAAAACCTGCCAAACCCATGATCCTAGGCTTTGATCCTCCAGAACTGTAAGAAAGTCAATTTCTGTTTTATAGGGCACCAAGCTGGGTATTTTGTCGTGTTTAGACTTAACAAACTAATACAACAGATTATAAGTCATTTTTTAAAAAATATAGTGTATTTGAGAACCTACTTTTCCCTGGGCTCTTTTCTGTATAAAACAAGGAACAAGAAATACATCATCTCTGAATGACAAATTTTAACATCTAATCAGGGTAGGAAAGACAAATGCTGAATAAACAATGGAAGTTTTTATGAGTATGAAACATTTTTGTATCATGTATTATGAAAAAAGACAATAGGAGACATGTTTATCATTGGAACTTCCTCTTAGAGACATTTCAATTTTATTTAATGTATATAGGTTGAGTATGGGAGAGTTAAGGATGGTGGCAGGATGGAGGGAAAGAAGTAACCTACCAGAGGAGAAAACACTAGATTTCTCCTGCATAGAGAAGTTGATATAGACAGACTGAGGAGAAAACTAGTGGGCACAAGCTGAGAGGAGGGCATGAGTCAAAATAAGCAAGGTTGTGTAGGTCAGGTCCATCCACAAGATATTTAAAAGTCAGAAAAATGCTTTTGAACAGAGAACTATTCATTTAGCTATTTTATTTATTTTCACAATATTGAGTTATATTTTACACACTTAAATATATCTCTTTAAGATATTCAGTTTGATGAGTTTTGATAATACCATATAGTCATAAAACAATCACTGCAATTGAGACATGAAACATAAAAAATACTCCAGACCCATGTGGTTGCTCCTCTGCCCTTTCCTGTACCACACAATCACAGCTGTGTTATTTGATTTGTTTTGGCAATACAGATTTTTTCCCTATGCATTTGCATCAATGGACTCACATAAACTTTATTCTATTGTTCAACCACTTTTGTATAGTATGTTTTAAGACAAGTATTCAACACTTTGTTTTCTGATTGATCCTCTGTAGTATATGTAAGCCTACAATTTGTGTGTATACTTATCAATTGATAGGCATTTATTTCTAGATTTTGGCTAATATGAATAATACTGCTATAAATATTCATGTGCAATTATTCTTGTAGACATACATTTTCTTTTCTCTTGGATAACTATCTAGATACACATTTATATTATATTTAGTTAAAAGAGTTGACATAGCTTTATAATTGATTTGATGTGAGAAATTATGACAAGGAAGAAGTCAAACAGAACTCTTGAAAGAGTGAATGGAAAAAGACATAAATATTTTCTGAAATAGAAGAAAGGAAATTTGAAGGAGGCAATTGTTATTTATGGTTTGGCACCTTGAATTATGTATTCTATCATGCTTCCAAACAAAGACACTGAATAATGAGTTGAATGCAGACTTTGTAGGTAACAAAAATGATCTTGACTAGAAAGTAAATATAATTGTGTAGAAGTGAATGAAATTCATGAGATTGCACAAGATCAGGAGTCAGCAATTTTTGGCCCTGGGCCAGCCACCTGTTTTGTAAAAGAAGTTTTTCAGGAACACCAACATGCCCACTGGTTTATGTACTGCCAATGTCTGCTTTGCCAGTGCAAACCAGAATTAAGTCATTGTAATAGAAAACACAGGGTTTGCAAAGCTTATTTACTCTCTGACTTCTTATAGAGAGAAGTTTTATGATCCCTAGACAGGATTATCAACAGACTATAGAATAACAAATAAAACACAGCAAGACAGTAGATACATAATGAAGTATACTTAATTTTTTGTAAACTGGATGATAGCCCCCTAAAATTTCCAAAAATTGTGTTTTTGCAACTGAACATCCATAAAAAAGCAATAATTAACCTCAATAGAGATCTTGCCATTTGTATAGTATTAACTCAGATAGATCATAGGTATAAATGTATAATACAAATGTATAAACTTCTGCAAGAAAAATGGGAAAAATTTCATGTACCTACCTCAGGTGAACTACTAGTTATAATTTCAAAAAGAGTATATGAAAGAAAAAAATTGTTCAATTGGAGTGAATAAAAATGCAAACATTCCCCCCAGTGAAAAAAGTATTTAAGAATGAATGACAAACCATAGTCAGGGAAAAAAAAATTAAAACTCTTATTTCATAAAGATGCGGTTCCAAGATGTAGATAGAACTCTTACAATTCAACGACAAGGACACAAACACCCTGACTGGATGATGAGGGAATATCTGAACAGACACTCATCAAGAAGGATATAAGCCATGTATAGAAATAAACAGAATTGAACAGCAGAGTAGATGAATGTTGTACATGGTTTGTGTATATAGAGAAACAAGAAAAGAAAGCTATAATGGTCTATGCAGTGATTAAGTAGACTTCAGACAGTTTGAATTCATGTTTTTATGAATTAGATTTCTATCTTTGTCCCTTCCTGTTCAGCACAAACATACACACACACAAACAGTTAAGTGTATGTGCCTGTATTAATACATATGCATAGATGTATTTGCCCTATTGGGCAATTAGTGGTAATCTACATTCAATAAGCACCCTTGGCAGAAGCATAGCTCCTTATTCTTTAAATGTGAGTTGAACATAATAATGTTATTCCAAAGACTGTTATGTGGAAAAATAAGACAACAATATTAATTTAAGCAGAAAAATCTGACAAACATTAGGTTATCAGGGTCAATGCCAACAGTGATAAGCTGTATTTATAATGTGTACCTTCATATGATATGATAACAACAGCACCTGTGTGATTTATCTTTCCAAAGTCCATAATCCCAGTCTCACTATGGGAAAGCCATCAAACAAATACCAACTTAGGACCAATCTATGAAATACTTGACCAGTTTTCTTGAAAACTGTTAACTTCAAAAAAAACAAGGAAAATCTAAGAGACTTGACCACTAAATGCAATATAGCTTCTTGGGTGGGATCTTGAAATTGAAAAAGGTAATAGTTTAGTAAATCTAAATAAATATGAGGTTAATAATAATGCATCAGTTTTGGTTAATTAATAGCGAAAATATATTATTTGGGATGTTAATAAAGAACCTGTGTGTGGTTGTATGGGAACTCTATATGATCTTGCTTTTTTTGTAGCTCTAAATCCATTGTATAATAAAAAGAAGACACACTTGTACACACTTGAAAAAATTAGAAAACACTGAGAACAAATACTGACAAACTTTCCATTTGCTACTCATATATATATTATACCTTAAAACTAATTCCTCTTTACTGAAAGTACAGCAAACATAAGCTATGCTAAGGCTTTCCCTGTGGATTTTCAGTCTCCCCATAAGGGGTGCAAAATCTGGGTAAATAGGCAAAGCTATGGGCTAGGTGCAGTAAGAAATTGTGGTCCATTACAAGGCGATAGCAGATGGATAAAGAAGCTGGAAAAGGAAATTATCATTCCTTATCTGACTTAGTTTTATAAAGCAAGAGAATGATTTTCTTGGCTGTTTCTCTTAACATGTATTGCTGAGTTATGTATAAAGTCGGAAGAAGCCCAAGATTTCTTCTTCACTGAAAAAAGAATCTAACTGTAGCCAAATGATAAGATTTACCCAAAAGCTACTTGAATGATTTAAAGAAAACAACCAGGATTCCTAGATAACTCTCCTGATTTAACAGCTATTGATTTTATTTCTCTAGCATTTTCTTGGTTCTGCTGATCATATTGCTTCTTTTATAACCATAAAAGAAATACTACATTAGAGCTAACTGTATTGTTTATGTCTAGCAGTGAGGAGCTGGTACCCTATGTGGTTGTGAACTAAGATGATATCTTTTGTAGACAACTGCTTGATATGATGGCAAACCCTGTCCCTACTGCAGATTCTGCTTTGTTCTTTCAATTACAACAAATATGAGTGCAAATGGATCATTATACAAGTGATTGTTGAAGGAATCAGAATTATGTCTAAAAGAGTGACTTTTGGTGTTTTATAATGATAAAGATCAGTCATAATTTGTTTCTGGAACTTCAAAAAAGACAATTATGGCAATTGTTTTTTGCATATCAATTGAAATACATCAAAATACATCTCTGAGTATAATCAGTTAACAGTTGTCAGGTGACAACAATTTCTTGAAGGTGCACATAATTTACTTGAATTTTACCGTCACTACAAGTGTACAGCATTTTTGATGATTCAGTCATCACTGATCCCAAAGATGTCTTTGGGACCATGGAAACTGAATTCACTATGAACTAGAAGTACAAAGGACTTTTCAGGAGGCTCAACTTGACAAGGACTTGTTAACTTAGGGACACAAGAGGGAGCTATTTTCAAGGAAACTGGCCATACTCAAGCAGTGCTCCTTGAAAATGAAAGAAAAAGTCTGAGCAAATTAAGACAATGATTAGCTGAGCTGGTGGATCTAATTGGAGGATTTTCTGATCCATTTAAAATATGACACCTCTATATTATATCACTGGTAATATAGTCAAATATTCAACCTATGTGTCATGAGCAAATGTCAAACCCTTGAATTAGAGCATTTAAATTTGCACTTCAAAAACTATATTATACTTTACTTTGATGGCTATATAGTTGTTTATCAGGAATTCTTTCTTAAAAGTAAATCACTTTGGAGTTTCATTGTGAATTTGAACTCAAAACTCTATTGCATCTTGTGCATACAACCCATGTCTTTAAATGGGATTATATGGCCAATGGATTCAGCAATACTACCATAATAAATACCATCATTTATACCACAACTTCTACTGAAGTCTTCCTTTCTTAAGTTAAGCAAACATTTTAGAGGATAGTAATAAATGTGCGCAGACCAGAGATGTATAAGTAGATGAGTTTTCATACATTTCTTGTGCTGTCAACATCTAAATTAAGGAAAGTATATTTTTAGTATACCAGAAAACTCCCAATCATTATCTTCTTTCAAGATAAACTTCTTTGGACTGATAATAAAAGTGATTAGTTTTGCCATTCCTTAAACTTTATAAAACTGACCGATGCATGCAAACAAGACCAAATATCCAAGATAAACCAAAGAGACCATGCGGGGGGGGGGGGGGGGGGGGGGGGGGGGGG
>JAGFMF010011791.1:5513363-5543595 GCA_019455555.1 Galemys pyrenaicus | reverse complement strand
GGGAAGGAGGGGAGGGCAAAGACGGGGATGAGAACAGAAAGAGCACAAGGGACTAAGGTGACACGGGTGGAGTGGTGGTGGGTACTCCCTGAGGAATACAAATGATGTCAAATATAATTAATTAATTAAATTAAAAAAAACCCTGAACGATGCAAATTATAACCATTTGTATTTGGTTTTTTTTTTTATTTGTTTGTTTTAAGATTATTTCCACCATGTTCAACCTGGCTGTTATGTAAGCAACATAGGTTGATGCTGATGTAGTTCTAATATTCCATCATATGAATCTACCCTAATTTATCCACATTTGAAGAGTTACTCTTTTAACTCACTTTATGTTTCCTCAGGAAATATGGTTATTAAGTCTGTTATCCCACACTAAAAAAAAAATAGAATTAAAGAAAATCAGTTTATACTCTTTCTTTTTGAAGTAATATTGCATTATAACATTGTATAAGTTTCAGGAGTACATCATTTAAAATCAAAATGTATAATACTACATTCAGTTCATTACTAAAATCCAGTTCTATCTACCAAACAAATGACCATCTAACCTCCAAACCCTCATACCCTTCCCTTCTGATAACCATTAATGATTCTTAAGCTATAAAAGTTTATTTTTTAAACTTTCTTATATTACCAGTTTTGTATTCTCTATTATCCACATAGGAGTGAAATCAGATAGTATTTGTCTTTCTCCATCCATCTGTATTATAATTATTTTATCTATTATCTATGCTTATTACTAAGCATAATACCCTCTAGGTCCATCCTTGTTGGAGAAAATGGAAGGGATACATCTGCATTTATTTCATAGCTGAGTAGTATTTAATTGAGTATTATATATATAATTTTATCTAATCACCTGCTGATGGGCACTAGTTTATTTCCAATTCTTGGATATTTTGAATAATGTGATAAAGTGGGGGTATGTATATCTCTTCAAATTACTTTTTAAATTTTCTTAAAAAACTGGTTTATTCTTGAATTCTTTCCTGATTTTAATTTTATATTATATATTTTTATACTTTAAAAGTGTGTTCTTTTCACAAGGGTCTAACCTTTATATTTCAATGTCAGTTGAACCCCACTTTATAAGGGGGGAGGGTTCAATCTTCAACATCCATCACAAGCCTAGGATTGACACTGTATCCCTACTGTAAAACTAGATTCCACATTTTATTAACACATCTGTTTTCTGATCATGACTATTATTGTTTTTAAAGATTTATATTTATTTATATATATACAGGAACTTGGATATAGGCTAGGTGTGGGGATGGTGGTGAGAGGATTCACCAGAGACAAATTGGGGAGCAGAACAGGCAGTAAACTGTTCTGAAGTACACTGCTGAGGGGAGCAGTGGGCAAGACAGGAGAGGTCTGCTATGCCATGTGGGTCAGCTCCCTGGCTGGGATTTTAACTCATGCTGCTGCAGTGGTCACAGGTGGCTGTGATAACTTGATAGTGCTGAGACTTAACCCCTCTTCACCTGGGTGGCCACATTATTATTTTATTGTTGTTATTTCACCTATGGGGGATTCCACTTTTTCCTGAGCTTTAAAATAAAGGTAAATGATACCTCATATAACAGGCATATTTTTGCAATACAAAAACTTTTACACTGTCTAGCCAACCAAATTGTCAGAAGCAGAACTCATGGCTTTTTAGAAATGATCATTATAATCTACTGACACAGAAATTATATGGGGGAATACAAAAGTTTTAATTCAGGCACATGGGCTTTAAGTAACTTATTTTACAAATGCATACCCCAGTTAGCTGTTTATCATTTAAATATTTTCTTACTTTATAATAACAATTATTACTTTCATATTAATTATTATAGCAATGATGTTATATTGATTTTTAAAAGAGCCAATTGACTGTCATCATCACTGCAGATACCAATATACTTTTCTTGCTCTAGAAATATTATGAACACCCTCTACGGTCTCGCTGCATATGATGTGTAAAATATAAGTAGATTACTTTATTCCCATTTCAAACTGATAGCATTGATAAGATAAAAAATATCCAGTAAACAAAATTCTTAAAACTCATTAAGTACAACTGTTTTGCTTATATATGAAAATACATCTTAATATAAATATGTTTCTTTAATTTTAATGAATATATTTACCTCTCTATATAAATATGTAGATAAAAATGACCCAATTTATACACAATAAATGAAAAGATAATTGTTTTCAAATCTTGTGCGTCTGTTTCTTCAGTCTCCCTCTGTGCTCCATTTTGATGAGAACCCTTTTACTGATCATTAACTCCATTTCCAAGTGATATTTCATAAACTAATCAATACTGGATGAATGTGTCACTGCTACTATGCTCATAATCATAAGACTAGAATTGCTGAGGACAGAAATAATTGGCTAACACCTTTTCTCCTCTGAGGGTAAGCAATCAAAATTTTAATAAAGAAAACAGTGCTGTGTCTGATGAAATACTATGTATATTTCTAATTTGTCTTCTAGTTTCATAAAACATCAAGTTCTATAAGGATCTGCAGAATTATTCAAAAATGTATATATTCTTTTCAGTACTTGTCATGCTATCCTTATTTGAAAATATAGACTTTAGAAACTTACGGCATCAGAAATTCCAGTTATATAATGACAACTCTCTTGTGTCTTTGATAAATTATTTATAACAGATTTATAGCATTATAAGCAGCAAGTGAAAATACCTTGCTGAAGCTATGAATAATTCTTAATAGATATATTTTATTGAATCTTTTAGTATGTATATATTTGATGCACATATTTTTTTAAATGTGAAGGCCAAAAAAATTAATGAGACTCTTTCTCTTTTGAGAAGTTGAAAAGTTAAATTAACTGTTAAGATAAATAGAAAATATTTATGATAGTTTTATTTTGAATATAAGGTAGTGAACCTGGACAGCTAAATTTGAAACATATTGAAACTTTACTAGAAAAAAGGATTTGAAGGAGGCAAAAAATTAAAGTAGTGTATGTGTGCTCACAATTAGGTATCATAAATGCAGTGAGTTTTTAAATGAACTCTGAGGCAGATATTAATAAAATATTCCAAACAGATACTGACACAATCATTTTATAGCTGCAGTAAAAAACTGTTTGACTGTACTCCTTGGTACCAAGGAATTATTGTCTTCTTTTTTTAGGGTAATGTGAATGGAAGTATAACCAATTAAATAAAATTCTACTTTCCATAGTCTATATATAACTTATATACCAGTACATAATATGTTAGTGTCTATTTAAATAATGTATTAATTCCAATCATCTATAACTTTCCCATTAAATAGAGCAAAATAATTATTGGACTCTAATTTTACTTTATAAAATTATTACCTAATACTAGTCTACTCTCCTAGGCCTAAAACAAGCAGGACCAAGGCAAATGGTATTTTGGAATTCAGATTTTCTAAATTAAAAATTTATTAGAGGACCTCACTGGAGGCTCAGGGGTTGAAGTCTCAGAGCTATCAACCTATCCAGGTCACTGTGACCTTAGTTTGATCCCTGGCCAGGGAGCTAAACCAAAAGGTGCAGCAAACCTTCTTCTTGCCAGCTCCACCCCTCAACAGTGTATTTCAGTAGATCTTCCTGTTCTGCTCCCCTTTCCGTCTCTGGTGAATCCTTTCAATCCACCCCACTGCACATCTGTCCTACACTCCAGTACTTCTATGCATTAAAACAAATGAATAAAGAAAATTCCATAAAAAAGTTAATGGAATGCATATCTCATGCATTCCAGAAAGCTCTAGTGGAGACTCTAACATCATTCAGGAGCCAATAAGTTACCATAAGTATGTTAAAAAAAAAGCAACAAAAGAACAGTATGAAAGCTATTAAGGTTTGGTATTATTTTTGTAGAATATTAAATTTAATTTGAAAATTATGGGAAAATTATAAAACATAATGATGCACTCTATGTTGCTTAGAATATATGTAATAAGATAAATATTTATATACATGCAATGTGTATAAGTTAATGAAAATACCTTGCTGAAGCTATGGATAATTATTGAAATATATATTTTACTGAATATTTAATTTAGTATGTGTATGCTTGATGCAAATACTTTTTTTCAATGTGACACCCATGTAGTTATTTGAGAGTTGTTGAAAAATCACAAAATCTACTTAACCACCACTGTTATCCTTATATAATTCAATGTTAAAATGTTTTTCAGCAATTTCACTATCTCTCAAGAAATGCACAACAGTACCTCATAGCCAATATGTACCGTCTTAGATGAAAGCTCTCTCTAACTTATTTAAGATTTTCAACTGATAAATGTTGACATATGCAGAAGAGTTTGAAATGATTTTTTTCATTAGGGTCACAAAAATCTTTCAAAGTCTTCAATTGAAAACTCATTTTTAAGCTTCAATGAGTGCCAAATTCCATACTAAGCATTTGCTACTGGTGGCTTACCACACCATTATTAGTTACTGGGTAAATAGCAATCTTAGCTACTTTCATGAAGTCTTAAGTCCTAGAAATGTGTTAATTGTATCAAGGACACAGCAATCTAACTGTAGCAAGCACATAGTAAAGCAATCAATCAATCAATCTTTGTGATTATATGTGTTATTCATGAAGAATAAAACTCCTTGATCCTGATACTTCATTATAGACTCATAGTGAGTGGAAGAAACTGCTGAATTGATCACATTTTGCATATGTAGGAGGTAATGTGTGGGGTAATTTTTCTAGAATAATAACATTATATATTTTTATTTACACACATTTTCCCTATAAATATTTCATGTAACCAGTACAAAGTGATTATTAAAATAATCAGAATATATATAACTTGTTACCGATGGTTTTATATTTTCATAAAAATAGTTATCTAAATTGCATATACCTTTCAAGTGTCTCAGGTATTGGTGTTTCCTGAACATGAACCACAACCCTTTAATGTATATGCATACAATATTTGTGTACACTAAAAACAATTATACTGTTAGAGTCCTGAAATATTTGAAGATATTTTCTCAGCAATTACATGCTATTGTTGTTGTTGTTTTTTAAAGAAGCCTTAGGTCAGAGTGGCTTCACTAGTGCTATAAGTTGTCTATTTTCAGAAATAAGATTTTTATAATATACTTACTAATAAAATTGTCAATATAGCTTTCAGTTACTTCAAGAGTAGGACAAGATTTTTGCTATCATTTTTTTTAATAAACTATGATTCTTCTTAGATTGCTGTATCCAGCCCTATGAATATTCACATATATTTTCAAAGTTGAATCATCATACTATAATCTAGCTCATTTCTTAAAAACTGTTTTGTAGGTGACTCATTTCATTGCGTTTCACTCAGGTGACACAAGGTCAAGATCTTGAATTCTGCCCATATTTCTCTCTTTTCTTGGCTCTTGGCCATTGCTATCATTTTAAAATATGAACAACATATTTCTGATTTCTTAAGTTGTGCTTGGTGGTGTCTACACTTCATACTTATAAAGCTATCTCATATTTACACAGCAAAAAATCACTATTTTTCCCATTACTTAATGTTGACTAATACCACCTTGTCATTTGGCTTTACCCACACATTTCACATATGTTATTTTACATTTTCACAGTAATACTAGCCATTAACACAAAATAAGAACAACAGTAAACTAAATATTTATAACTAGCACATGCATTTACTCTTGGTAGGATTACTGAGACTTAACAATACCCACATGCCAGAAAAACATATGGGGAAATAAAAATAATATATTTCTGTAGCTAATGCTTTTCCAATGTCATGATTTTGACTAAAAGATATGGATTTAGAAGTATAAACCTTAAGAGAACTTAATGGCATAATGTATGCTAAAGTAACAATTTAGAGTATTGATAACATAAATCATATTATTCATTGTATTTGAAAAAAAAATAGCATCCATCTGTGAAGCTAAGGGTTATAAAAATGTTAATGCCTGTCTACTAAATTTATAATTACTCTAAAAATTACATTTAATAAATGAAAATCTATATACATTTAATTAAATTTTTAGGTATAATCATTTATATTCTCTCTTCTGACCCCCCCCCCAAAATCACTATAAATTAAGATAGATGGGTTTTACTATACTGTTCTTATGCATAAGGAGTGGAGAGTTGAAGGGTTTGATAGAGTGCAAAACATGAAGAACAGGTAATGCTTTGATTTTTAGTTTTTTGATATTATTTTCTATCGCATTCTCCACAGGAGTTTCTGGAATTCCCCTATAACAAATAATTCTATGATTAAGTAAAATTGAATGTAACTTGGAAGCATAGTGGCAGTTCTATGAGACAATTCACTGTTCTATCTTGTACTTCAGAGAGAAACATGCACAGAATATTTCTTTGCCTGGAAAAAAAAAAAAATAAAGCCTACACGCAGCCATGAAGGTGTAGTTTTTCATACCTCCATGAAAATTCATTTATATTTTTTCATAATATTAAAAGGAATATTGGATGGCACTATTGATTACATCAAAGATAACATGATGTCAATTTCAACCCTAGTATGGATAGATTCATAAATTTTTCAATTAAATTATTTAAAATTCTTTCAATTACAAGATGACTAAGTTTTAAGATTCCAACAAGAGTCAACAATACTGTATTATACATTTGAAAGCAGTCACAAGGTCTTAAATGTCACCAAAAAAAGTGGTAATTTTATGAGGTGATGTAGGGTATAGTTAATGCTCGAGTAATAATCATATTACAATTTATAAGTGCATCAAGAGAGTAGGTATTTTTTTTCAAATATTTATTTATTTATGCATACAAGAGCTGGGGTACAGGCCAGAGTCGCTGGAGGTGAGAGGATTCACCAGACATAGTGGGGAGCAGAACAGGCAGACTGACTGAAACACACTGCCAAGGGCAGCAGCGGATGAGGCAGTAGAGGTCTGCTACGCCATGTGGGCCCGATCCCTGCTGCATGCCATGTGGCTCCCCTCACTGGCAGGCGGCAGGGATCGAACCCGAGCTGCAGTGGTTGAGGTTTGCTTCATAGTGCATTGTTTAACCAGCTGGCCACCAGGGAGGCCCAAAATAGTAGGTATTGTATCCTAAACCTACATAGTGTTATATATAAATGAAATCCTAATAAATCTGAAGAAAAATGCATTAAATCAGTGACAATAATGTACCAAACACTATGATCTGGATTGGGAAACAAACATAGTCCCCACCAATACTTTTCCAGAAAGATAAGCATACAGATTATTACCAGTGAATAATATAGTTGCTCACAGGAAGTATTCATACCAAGTATCTAAAAACATGTAAAATTTTACCTGCATTATTGGATCCAATTTTTTTAAATAGCACTAAAATTTTAATGGGTAAATAAGATATGAGCAATCCAGAAACCTCATTTTAATATAGCAGGAATAAAGCAATTAAATCTTGCAGTTTTCCATTGTAAGAGAAGTACTGATTGGAACTGATGTTATTGACCTTTAATTTAGTATAGAAATATAAATTGTAATACTTTGTAAAATTATATATATATATAAATTACATATACATAGATATAATGTAGCCCTTACTGAGTGTATTCCATGATCTTTTTCAAGTATAATGTTTCATGCTTTATGCACATAGGATTAAAATAGGAAAAACAATTTAAATAAAGTCACCGAGCTGTTAATAATGCAAAGTGGGTTTCTTATATGACTGCATGCTCAATGCTTTCAATTTAAAATGAAAGAAGCATCTCAGAAACACTTATTTATAAACTGGAAAGGATAAATGCAATTAAAATAAATTGACTGGCTTGGGTTAATTATTTTTATTATATGTCTCAGTATATCTTTTCTTTTAGCACAGGTTATAATTTAGGTGAAGAGAATATAATTTAAATGAAGAGAACAAAAATTTTTGTCCATAGTATTTACATGTGTCATTTTCAGGCCAGTGGATCACTTTTCACAAATCATTAATATAGTTCTCCATTACACTCTTCAAAACCCTAATTTAAATAATCCTATTTCTGTCTGGTAGACACTGAATCATGAATATGGAATGACTTCACCTGACTTCACTTGAAATTCACTTAATTTTCAACTCGGTTAGCCGTGAGGTGAGTAGAAAGTAATTTAGTTCAAAATGGTAGTAGTGCAAGGTTTGCTCTGTCCTCAGAGGAGAAACTCTTCATTGCATGTCCCAAATACACTCTTGATTGATTCTGTAGCTTTATTTAACAGTGATCAGTCACATCATCCATATTTTTTTATGTGTTCCTATATCAGTGCTTATTAATGCCATGATTATTCATGGCATCTAATTGGCCAAAGTCCATATTTAGCAAGATGTAGTGTAGCAAAAGTTATTCAAAGGAAGTATTCAAATAGTTGACTCCACCCCATTTTAATTATAAACATGGTAAAAGAAAATTTCACTCATTAACACTCTCTCATCGTGTTGTGTGATCAGAGTTCCCCTTCCTTGCATCTCGAGTGACTTATGGCTTTTTGACCAACAGCATCTAACACAAGTAGTGTGATGCCCATTGCAGGCCAACTATCCCCTGAATCAGAGGAAGGATTTAAAGCAGTTAGTTGGCAAGTGATTTCTTCAATGTCAAAACTCGGAGGACAACCCAAAGTTGACAAAACAGAAGGTATGTGCCAAAAGGAAGAGTTACATACATAATGTCCTTAGATGGATTATCCTGTATAAAAGTTATAAATAGAAGATTAATTCAGGATCTATGGATTTATAAGGCACAGATCTCTTGAAAATGTCAAGTGAGATAAACAACTCCTCTGAGTAAGAATTGGAGATGCTTCATTACTTAACTGCTCCTTCTGCTGTGTGAATTAATCACCCACAATGAAGCCTGTGGAAACCAAGTATATTATTCTAGCAAGAGCATGCATGTCCGATTTGGGAATCTGGACTGACAAACAGTTCTTGACGTGTGACATTTCTCTACTTTATGTGAGTCTCTTCATTGCCTGAATTATTGGTAAAGACAATAATCGCAAGCTCCATTAACACCTAGATTTGTAAACTGATTTGACAATCTGCTTCTTTGTGTTAGATCACTGATCCACAAAACTGCATTGGATATTAACAAAAAAAGGTAACGTGATTGATTTTAAGTAACTAAGTTTTTAGGGTATTTTTCATGCAGTAATTGATAAGCAGTAAAATGAAGAAAATAGTTTTTACTTCAACTGAAAAAAATGCATAAAGAAAAAACCTGCAACTATTACTGTAATTTGGGTATGAAAACATGATTTGTGTAAACAACAAAATTCCCTTAACAAGTAAAAATAATTTAATAATATAACTGCAAATGATTGGGTAATATTTCAAAATTTGAAAACTCAGGCATTTATTTTACAAAGTATATTCCCAGATAGGGCCTCCCTGTTTGTTAAGGGCTTAAGTCTCTGCTATCACGGCCAGGCCATGGCCTGAATTCCATCCCTGGCCAGGGAGCTGACCCACATAGAGCGCAGTGGATCTCTCAGCTGCTGCTCCACTCAGCAGTGTATTTCAGTCAATCTGCCTGTTTTGCTCCCAACTCTGTCTCTGCTCAGTCCTCTTAACACCTGCACCTCTGACTTATACCCCAGTTCTTCTATGCAAAAAAAAAAAAAAAAAAGATATTTCCAGATAAAATGAAGTCCACATTTATTTATATACAATATATTGATGGCAGCATTGAAAACAGTGCAAACAAAGGTGCATAGTAGGTTTTGAGTCACTAAATGATTTCAGAATAGAGAAATATAGGCTAATATAGAGATTTACCAGCTGGCTCAGAATATTAGTGTGCTGTAATAATCACATTATACAATAACTTTAACTTTTACTCTGAGGGGCTTATCTCCTGCTGGGAGTATACTGCATTTGTATAAACACTTGAAGTACTGCATAAGTGGCAATATCTTATCGCAAAGAATAGCAGATATTAGATCCCCTATATTTTCTGTCCAAATGAACACTCACCTGGGAAAAGACCATTTTCAAAAATCTAATTTTGGTAATAAATTCTTAATCTATGTCACAATCTAATTCCTCATGAACAGTAATTGTGAGGCCTGAGAGGAAAGGTTATTTTAGGAATATGTTCTATTACCTTATTAAAGCTCGGGTGGAGTCAGCAGAAGGTCACTATCAAGATTCTCCTTCCAGACTAAGCCCTGAATGACTCAGCAATTGGAAATGTTGATTGCTGCCAGCTCACAGCTGAGCACCTTCTCAAGCCCAGTCTTTAGCTAAGGGAGATACATTGAAAAAACAAACAAAAAAAACAAAAAAAAGTGTGCTTCCCCTGAGCGGAAATCTCTCAGTGACAGAGCAAGTTTGGAGCAAAAGCCGAGGTTCCCTTGAGTTCAAATGGAGGATCACTGAGTGATCATTTCAGTTTCAGATCTTTGTGGGGTGAACTGATGTCCCTCATTCTACTTCGTTGCAGTTTTTCTTTTCCTTCCACACAAAACTACTTCACTCTCAAAAAAACCCAAACAAACATGAAACCACCATATAAAACGTATGCCATCTGGAGCAACATAAATGGAACTAGATGGGATTATGCTCAGTGAAGTATGTCAGAAGAAAAAATAAAAATATTGAATGGTATCGCTTATAAGCAGAATATTGAGAAATTGAACAGAAGGACAGGAAAAAGACAAAACTTGCAAGCTGACTATAGCTCTGGGGCATCCAACAGGGAAGAGATAGGGTGTAACATAAATGAAGTTAATCATGCTTTTTATGCCATTGGTCTCTGTGGCTTTCAGCTGCAGCCTTGATCTTAATATAGAAGGCATATGGGTGTGGGGCACACATGCCTGATTATGGACACATGAGCTTGAGTTTGTGCACATGTGCAAGTGTGCACACCTGTGCCTATGATGAAGGGGATTAAAGGTCAGTGTCCCCTGGGTAGGGGGTGAATGTCTCCCCACCGGCTTGTTTCCCCTGCTTTATTTATTTATTTATTTGTTTATTTGTTTATTTATTCATTCATTCATTCATTTATTTATTCATTCATTCATTCATTCATTTATTTATTTATTTATTTATTTATTTATTTATTAAAACCTGGGAAGATTATACCAAGGGCTCCAAAATCTCTTTCAAATTGCTAAAACCAATGATGATAACCTACCCAGCCTAGGATGGTTGAAAACAGAGGGAGAGTAGTCAAAACAGGGGAGGGACAAACACAAGATCACGGGTATTATGGTGGGGGGAGAATTGCATCAACTATTCCTGAAGGAAGAAATTAAACACTGCCTGCAAATTAACAATGACGTAAATATATATATATGTATATATATATATATATATATATATATATATATAAGCTGAGTACTATCTTATATTGTTCAACTCCTCAGAAAATCTAAAGTATAACAGGCAACATGTTTTATTTCAAAGGTAAAACATGCTTAGAAGGTCACTCATTTGTTATCTAAAAGACAGCCGCTATCTACTATTAACTATTACTAGATAATTACTATCTAGTAATATATGATTCTTAATGTTTTGAACATGTAAGTGTGATTTGTTAGTACATGGAAGGGATCGTCTCTCAAAAGCAGATAGTGCTGAGCAGTTTCCTTGAGTTGGCTTTCTTAGCAGAAAGTTTGACTGTTCATTTGCTGGTGTCTAACCTGAATCATTTAACCATGGCAGATGCTTTATTCAGTAAGCAATTAAATGATCAAAAAGGAATTTAAAATGCTAGAAGATATAAAAATTAATCTCCCAAGTAAAATATGTATGAAAGCATAAATAATTTTGGTAGAGAAAATGAATGAAAATAGAAACAATGCCAATAAATATTAATATATATGATTGTTATGGGTGCATATGTAATTTTTAAGATTTTATTTATTTATGCATCCAAGAGTTGGGTACAGGCCAAAGGTTTGGGGGGTGGGGGTGAGAGGATTCACCAGAGACAGAGTGGGGAAAAGAACAAGCAGATTGACCAAAATATACTGCTTAGGGGTGCAGCATGAGGAAGGAGGGGTCTGCTGTACTATGTGGGTCCCCTCCCTAGCCAGGGATCAAATTCATGTTACAGTGGCTGCGGAAGCTCCACAGTGAAGAGCGCAAACCCTTACACCACTAGGGAGGTCCCATAGGTGCATATGTATTGAGGTAAATATTCTCAGTGAATGAGGGATAGTAAATAGTCTTTTACACTATTTACATATGTGTTATATGTGTAATAATATTCTTTTCTTTTAAGATTTATTTATTTATGCACACAAGATTTGGGGTACATGCTAGAGTCCAGGGAGGTGAGAGGATTCACCAGAGACAGAGCTGGGAGCAGAACAGGCAGATCAACAGAAGTACACTGCTGAGGGGAGCAGCGGGCACAGCAGGAGAGGTCTGCTGCGCCATGTGGGTCCCCTCACTGGCAGGCAGCAGGTATCGAACTCGTGCTGCAGTGGCTGCGGTTTGCTTTATAGTGTGTTGCTTAACCCACTGCACCACCAGGGAGGCCCCTGCTTTGTTTTTTAAAATCTACCACATACAAGCAAAATAGTGTTTATCTTTCTCCATTGCTTTATTTCACTAATTATAACTTCTTCTGTCAGTGTTGTAAGTGTTGAGATTTCATCTTTTTATAGCTGAGAAAATTATTTTTAAATATCTCTAACTCACAAAATAAACTGGTTTGCCTTTGAACTTTTTCCAAATGTAGCTATGTATTATTTTTTATCTCTAATATTTTTGGTATGATCACCATATAAATCTAGTGATGAGCTCGAATATATTTCAAGTAATGATGAAACTTAGGTCTTTCATGTTACTCCCATGTTTTTTTATTATGCAATATGCACTCTAGGATCCTAAGTGCTTTCACTTAGGGTACATTCAAATTTTACTGATTGGAAGTTGACTTGTTATTCTAACTTAACTGTGCTGGATATAATCTGTTCAATCAGAAGCATTCTTCAGATATTCCCTCCCTTCTCTCTTCCCTGGAGCTAATGTGTATGGACTATATGAACATCTTCTATGCTTTCTGGTTTCTTGTTGGCTTGATACCCTTAACCGAGTACTTATGTTTTGGAGTATGGCAACAGTTCCTTCCTCTCCTTTTTAGTATCTCTTTATGATAATAGTTTCACATATGTTAAAAAGTTTCTTTATCTGAGGTTCCTTTACATACAGCCACCACTTTTGAAAATAGGTTTTTAAAAAGCAACTCCCAACAAGATTTTGTAATGTAAGAAATTTAGCCATATCTTGCTCATACTGCTTAAAATAAAAGTTGAAAAAAATTGGAAGTCTATCTGAGAGAAAAAATATATTACAAATTGAGGACCATAGTTAATGACTGCAGAAGACATAAAAAAAAACTATTAAAGTGAAAAGATGATAATCGAGTGCCATTTTAAAGTTCTGAATGAATATAAACAGTAATCCTAGAATTCTGTAGCCAATAAAAAATATTTTTCAGAAACTAAAAGCTAAAGCTGTCTCACACAAACCAAATTTGTGCTAACACTGGGAAAAAAATATTTGTAAAGCACATGACAGATAAAATATTTTGTATTTTTTTATTTAAGTAATGCTGCATTATCATACTCTAATATTTAAAATTCAGCAAAGAAAAAAAAACACATGAAAAATGTTCAGAACTTTTAATTAACACATCACAAAAGAAGAAATGCAGTTAGAAATAAATACATACATGATGTTCAACATCAATGAGAAATGCAGACTAAAATCACAACAAGATACTTCTTCCTGTTAGGATAGTAACACATTATGACAACACATACAAATATAAGATAACAATTAATAATATCAAGTGTTGGGAAGAAGACAGAGTTCTCTTGTATGTCACTGTTATACTCTTTTCAAAGCCATTTCTCAAAGGGCTCCCCAAATACCATTTGATGATTCTGCAATTCCACTCCTGTTTATTCAGGAGAATAGAAAAATTACACACACACACATGAAAAGTAAGTAAATAATTTTTTAATTTTTTATTCATAACTATCCAGATCTGGAAACAACAAAAATACTTCAGAAAAATATGACATATTTTAAAGTAGAAGCAGAGTATGTTCAATTTCCTCTACACTTCCTTTGTATTTCTTCTGTGTGATCTAATATTGATTTGTAATTACTCTGATTTATTGTGTTCTCAGATGAATACTTTAGTGCTTATTTTCAAAGCTAATTCTTTTCTAACCCAAATTTCTGCCTGCTGAATATCAGTAATGCCATCAGCTTCCTCTCAAGGCTTTCATTATTTCTATTTTTGTTTTATTGCAAACTGCAAAGGGCATAAGGCTAGAGAGTACAACACAATAGAAACCATGTGTCCAGCCAATAGCATTTACAATCATCAGTGGATGACTAGTCACAATCCTCTTGTACTCAACCCACTGTTCTTAGCTCATTGTGAAGCAAGTCTTAGACATTTCATTATAATGTCTTTAACATTTCAGCTAGTTTCTCTAGAAGATGAAACCTTTTAAATAAATCATAATAATGATACCATTATCACTCCTTATCCTTTAATAGTATTTCCAAATAAGGTTCATCTAACACAAAATCAGTTTTCGCATTTTCTCATTTGACTTTATTTCTTTCTGCACTTTGTTTGAATTGGAATGCAAATAAGTTTTTACACTGTGATTGATTGTTAATAATTTTGTATGTCCCTGGCTTGTCTGTTCTTTTGTTTTCCTCCTTGCAACCTTTTGTTAAGGTTAGTGAATCATTTGTTCTGTAGAATTTTCTAGGACCCCACCAACAAAGCACCCAAAATCATCCACCATAGTCTAATAAATCCCCTACCTGTTTGTCATTCCTATTTACTCCTTATGAATTGGTATTCAATAAATACTACTTTGTTTTTGCTACATTCTCTGTGATTTATATTGTATAATTAGTTTTGACAAAGCTTATATATTTATCATGATAGTAATTATTAGAAGACACACTTGGTAATTAAATATTATTAAATGAATGTATAGTCCTTACTTTGTACAGTTTGAATCAAAGATATGCTATCATTAGTTGAAATTTTGATTTTTTTTATTTGTTAAATCTAAATAAACTTTAATAGACAAGTCCTAAATATCATGTTGAATAGGATTAAATATTGAATTTTCATTTTGCAAGTTAACTATGAAAATTATTTTAAGGGCTTACGTAATTATAAATATGAAATATTTTGAAACAAGAATATCTAACAGCATCGATCCTAGCATTTAATTACAGGTTGCATAGACTTCTAGATGCCTAGTTACAAGGTTGATTGGTAGTATTTTGTACGAAGTGACTCTTCTAATAAAGACCCATAAGAACTGGTCAGCTTCTCTGGAGGCATGTACAGAGAAATTTTGACCACTTTCTTAAGTTAGAAATGAAAGAACCTGAGTGTGTTTTATGTCAGTCTTCAGCAGACTCCTAAGGCAACTGAAGAATCAGTTCTCTGAGATGCTACATTTGTAGTACATTCTGAGTCTTACAAAAGGACAGGTTTCAAAACCCACAACTATATGAATAAATAGGTAACCTGGAAGTCCATTCTTCATTTACATTTTAAATTGAATGGATCACCGATATTTGAGCAGCTACCTGATTTATCTTTATGTTCTTAGTTTCCCTTCCTCTCTTTTCATTTTTCATTCTTACTACTTTGTAATAAGATATAAAAAACTAATTTTAAAATTATTTTATAATACAAGTAATTTATGTTTGGATACTGTCACTTTAATTTTCAGTAAAACAAATGTATATGTACCTTGATTGCATTAATGTTTTGCCTGTGCTATTGTGTGTTTGAAAAAAAAAGTGTGATATATGATATAACTTCCTAAAAAATAATTTATTTTCACTATATATTAAAATTAATTATTAAAAGTAATTTGTGGGGTAAAAGTAAGTTGTTCTTATGAGTAAAATGACAATTTAAATAATTATACAACTTAATATTTTCTTTTATTATTTGTTGTTATACAAATGGATATGTGTTCTGTAATGTAAATTAGAAATTAATAACATCGATGACATCACAAACGTTAGAACATTAGTAGTTGAGTAATAGTAATATTTGTTTATAAATTTTATTTGCTATCTATCAGTACCAAAGACTACTTGTGAGGGAAATGTGAAACTTTGAATGTTTTCCATAAAACACAGCTGTGTTCCTCTTTATTTCAGGGAAATCTTCATTAATACTCTTCACAACATTACTTTTACCAATTTTTGCATTAAAAAAGGTGAAAATGTAGGGGCAATGTAATCAAACCTAATAAAAGTGAACATCATTAACTTTAATAAATTTCCCAAATCCTTAAATTTTAATAAGTTTGAAAATCCTCATAATATAAAGCACAGTTCTCTTTACTTCTTGGTTTTTCTAGGTTCTTCTGGATTCTGTCACACATTCTAGAACTCCATTTCTTATTTGGCTTTTGTTCCTTTTATGTCTGGCTTGAGAAGGACTCTGTCTGGTTAATTCTAAGGTTTCAGCTGATCAAGATCCCTTTCATTTTCAAGGATCTAACTTCATTTTAGCAGACTCCTGGTATTTATTTGCTATTTTTTATTTGTGACTTTGCCATAACTATTTTAGATCTTTGCTAGTTAGTCTCCAAAAACTTCTTTCATTACTTAGTCATTTAGGGAGTCCTTAGTCTGCCTAAATATTCTCTCACTGTTTTTTTTAATTGTATAATCTTCAGGCCTAAATTGTGCCCCTAAAACCTCATTCTGGTTCTATTCATTAGATACTGTTTGAGCTTCTTACATTCAGTTTGGACTTTTTTTTTTTTTTTTTTTTTTTGCAATGGACAGGTCAGGCTTAAACTCCAGGGAATTGTAAATAGCTGAATGATGGGCAGCTTCACTTCCTTCTAAAGGGACAGCATTAGATTTAATGTGTGGCTGGAAAGAATAGTGAACACCCAGGTGAGGTATCTCCATGTCTTTCCCAGACTTGGAATGAATGTTCACCACTATGACTGCTCTCCACCCGCTAAATAACTAACCAAGTGTAAAGCTCTGCTCAATTTATCCAGATTTTCAGGTTTTGCCTTCTTCCAAGAGAAAGATTCTTGTTCCTACCAAGTCTTTATTTTTAGAGTCAGTAGACTTCACACTTCAACATTATTACCATTTTTAAACCTCTTGACAGAGTTGAATTCTGATCCAAGAGAGTTAAAGTTGGCATATTCTCCATCTCTGAAATAGAAATGTGGGCATAGTTTAGTAGTAGTGCTTAATGTTTTTTTGTTGTTGTTTAGTCTCAAGTTCTATTCTCAAGGAGATGACAATCACTGAACTATAATTTGCTCACATGAAATCTATTTATTAAAATTGCCACCCAAATGGTACCAAACTAATAGGTTCATTCTGATAGAGACACTTGATCTCTTTTGGGAGAGTTTTGACGAAAATGATATTGAATTTTCTTTTTTTTTTTTTAAACAAAAAGAGGATCTAGTGCTGTTTAGGTTATTTCTTATTGCAAACATTTTTTTGTGACTTTTGTGTCATTTAAGATATTTACCATTTAATTAATGTTAGTGAGTTTATTGACCAAAATGTTTATCAGATGTCCTTATTATCACTTTAATATAGGTAGAATTAGTGATGATGTGACCTGTGTCATTTCTGGTACTCATAAAGTCTAAAATAATGTGATTTTTTTGTGCAAATTTTTATAAATTGTTGAATTAGATTTGCTTATGTTCTATTGAGAATTCTTAAATCTATTTGAAAGAGAGATATTGGTCTATAGTTCTCCTTCTTTATAATCCTTTATCTGTTTCTGATATTAGAATAATACAAGTAAGGCAGTGAGCCCTTCTTTTATTTTTTCTATTAAAGAATGTGAGAATTGATATCCATTGTTTCTTCAGTGATTTGTAGAATTTACCTGTAAAACCATCCAGAGCTGATTTTCTTTTGTAGACATGTATTAATTATTCATTCTTCGATAGTTACAGACCAGTGTTGTGCTTTTGTGAATTATGACTGCTTGTGTTTTTCATGAAATTACTCCATTTTGTCTCATAATTAAATTTGTGTATAACGTTATGTATATCTTTCTTTATTGTGTTTTAAATATGCATGGGATTGATATTCATGCCCCTGAGCATGTAAATGATGACCCTCTTTCATTTCTCATTTTGTATTTTATGTCTTTTTTCTTAATAATTTGGTTGGAGATTTATCAATTGTACTCATCTCATTAAAAAGCCATTGCTTTCATTGATTTTTCTCTATTGTTTTCCTAATTTTAATTGTATTGATTTCTACTGCTATTATTATGCTTTTCTCTTGCTTGTTTTAGGCTCACTTTGCCCATCGTTCTCTTATTTCCTGAGATAGAAGCTCAGGTTATTGATTTTAGATCTCTCTTTTCTTCAAGCATATGCATTTCATAGATAAATTTCCCTGCACGTACTGCTTTCAACTCAGTCCATAAGTGAAGTTAAGTTTCCTTTTAAACTTTATTTAGCTTTAAATATTTTTTGACATTTCTTCAGATTTTTTTTTGACTATGGCATTTTTTTTGACACAGATGATATTTGAGTATTGTCTTGCTATGTTTTTCTTATTGATTCCTCTTTGAATCCCATTATCGTCTGAGAATATATTTTGTATGATTTGTATATTTTAAATTTGGTAGTTGTTTTTTATTTGCGCAGAAGATAGCCTATACTAAAAATGTGTCACATGGGTTTGAAATGTGTGTTTTTGTTCTTGATAGGCGTATTCCCTAAATGTCAATCAGGTCAATTTGATTTAAATGCCCCCTAAGTCAATTATATAATTAGTGATTTTCTTTCTGTTTGCTCTGGTATTTATGAAAAGAGGGGAATTGAAGTATTCAAACTTCATTGGATATGTCTACTTGGTCTTGAAGTTTTATCACCTTTTGCCTCACTTATTTTTGTTAAGTACACTCACATTAAGAATTATATTGTCTTATTGGAAGGTTAACATCTTTATAATTATGCCAAATCTGTTTAATATTTTAATGTTTTGAAGTCAGCTGGGTCAACACAACATAGTGACCACAGCTTTTTAATTTTATTAGCATTAGTATTGTATATCTTTCTCTAACTCTTCAATTTAACTATAACTTGCACTTTATAATTAAAATGGACTTCATGGGCCTCCTGGATGGTGTAGGGATTGAGTTTCAGCCCTACCACCAATAAGGCTTCAGTTCTATCTCTGGCTAGGGAGCTAACCCACATAAGGTACAGCAGACCTTTCTTGTCTTGCCCGGTGCTTCCCTCAGCAGTGTATTTCAGTGAATCCACCTGTTCTGCTCCTCACTCTGTCTCTGGTGAATGCTCTCACCCCATGTGCCTTGAGCCTGCACCCCATTCTTCTATGCAAAAATAAATAAAATTTTAAAAAATTAAATAAAATAGTTTTCTTGTATACAACATATGATTTGTTTAAACCACTGTGACAATTACTGTTTGTTCAGTTATATATTTAAACATTTAATATTTAAAGTGACTGTAGATAATACTGGGTTATTACTTACTATATTTATAAATTTGCATTCATTTTATTCATTCTTTGTTTTGTTTTCCATGTCCTTTTCTGTTTCTTTGCTTCAATTATTTTATATGGTTAATTATGTGTGCTTTCTCAGCATTTCAATTAAACTTATTTTCAGATTTTAATGGTATGCAAGAGTTTCCATTATACATTTTAATTAAACTAAGCCTACTTATTAATATAATATTTTTTCAAGTGTATTTTGTTTACCTTATAGCAGTATTGTAATTTTTACATCATAATCTGGATAACTTTCTGCCATTCAATTTATTTCCTTTGTGTTAGAATCACCAAACACACTCTTCTCATTACTAGTTAAATAATTGTTATTTTTAGTTAAATTCAGTATAAGAAAAAGTATTTAACTTAACTTTATTATTCCTCCCTGATAATATTCTAATCATTAGACAAATTTGAGTTACAGATATGTATAATTACCTTTCCTCTGAATATGCTTTTTAATTATTAATTACTGGGTATGTCTAATGGCAGAGAATTTGCTCCTCTTTATTTGCTTTTCTCAGAAAATTTTCTAATTCACTTTGAAAGAAAGTTTTTTTTTTAATTTCCTCTGTCTTTCAACACTATTTCACTATTAACTGTCATCTTTTACTGTTTATGAAGTTGGTTTCTTACATTTCCTCTTTGATAATCAATGTTTCACACTCCCAACCTGATCCTCCCTCTCCCCACCTTTTTCCTAGATTTTCTCTTTGTTTTATCTTTTTGTAGTTTTAATAAGAATTCCTAGTTACAGAATTTTGGGGAACCATCCTGTTTGTTGGTTTATGAGCTTCTTTTATCTATGACTTTTATCTATGACTTTTATCTATGACTTCCAATTTTGGAAAATCCTCTGACATGATTACTTTGAATACTTTGCTTGTTCTTTCTCTTCTGTTATTTGAGCTACATATATTGACTATTTTACCCCTTTTTTATTTGAACCATAGTTTTATATTTTCATTTAATACTTTTTTTCTTTTGCATTTTATTGTGGAAAGTTCCTATTGAGTTTTCATCCAGCCTTTCCATTGGCCATGGTGATCTAATGCTTGAACCCATCAAAATTATTCTTCCTGTCATTAGTTTTTGTTTGTTTGTTTAACATTTCCTTTTGTTGCTCCTGTCCACCTGCCAACACACACACTAGATTCCTTAGCATAACAAACATAGTTATTTTGAATTCCCTATTGATAATTACAAATTCTTTTTCATATGTCAGTCATGTTATAAAGTTTGTTTTGATTATTCAGTGGCATCTAATTTGCTTTCTAATTTATTGTTGAAAAGTGTTATGTTTTAGGTAATTAGAATTGAGTTAAAGGTTTTCAGTGTGAGATTTTATGCTAATTTGACTAGGTGTTGGAGACAGTGAATAGCACTTACTGTAAATGCAGGTACCAGTGACTTCAGCTTCCTTTAATATCATAACTTTTGACTCCTTGTATATTTTTGTCACCTAAAAACTCTTCCTTAGATTATGTTTTTGCAGTTTTTCCACTTTAAATCTCTCTCTCTTTCTCTTGACATAAAGTTGTTTTACTATACCTTATATGTTTTAGGAAAAAAATTTATACCTCTTCAGATCCAACCAAATCCACACCAGATCCAGCACCAAAGCACACATAATCCTCTGCCCTTACTCACTGGCTCTTTGTCACATCTCTACCAAAACTATACTGGTGTGGTGATAAATTGAGGGAATGGGAAAGTTCCTTGTAATCATTTAATTAATTTTCAGTCTTTAGTGACTGTGCCTCTATGCTGTGACCTTCACTGGAGTTCATTAGCTCTTGTTCTTTGACACATAGTTGAGATAGAAAGCGTTTATAAGAACGGGGTTGTGTCAGAGAAACATTCTTCCTCCAAGTGGGTTAAGGCTGTCTGTCATAGTCATTTTCTTGGTAGTACACCTTTAATTTGAAGTCATTTCTAGAAATAGTTAGTTTATTTTTCTGTCAGAGTCAATAGTGAACCATGATTAAACTTTATTTTCAGAGACTAGTGGGGTTTCTGGATTTGAGACCCATGGAAGTATGGGAAGACCCATGGAAGTAAGACCCATAGGACTGTTGCTCTCAGGAGTTTCCCTCCAGTGGTCTACACTTAGCCTCTTTCAGTTGGTCACAATAATAATTTCAGTGTTTATCTTAGTTTCCAGCTATAGTTCTTTTGCTTCAGGTAAACTGATATTGGATAGGATTCTCATTTATCTATTTCAAAATGTAAAAAGTGTCATTTGCCCTTGTGATCCAGTTCTTTAGTGGATCCTAGAAAAGTTGTTAGTTTTCAATTTGTTCAGTTGTTTTTTTTTTTTTTTTCCCTTCTTCTATGACCTGGAGTTATAACTTCTAATCTCTTACCAGACCTGAAAACCAGAAATGTTTTGAAATTTTGGGATCCTGTTTATATTTATTTTCTTTTACTTATATATTTAGGCAAATTTCTTCAGAACATAATTAATAGTATTTTGGAATTCTCAATCTACTACCTGCATGGACTGATTTTTGTGATTTATGCTTTACTTTAGATTAACTATTTTTAATCATCTCAATTTTCTCCTCCACTAATTTTGTACTTGTAACAATACATTTCTATACTTTTAGGGCATGCATCATTAAGTCATCAAATTTAAAATTAATTAGTACCTTTACTCTCCCTCTACATAAAACCAGTGTTTTGTAACTATGTACCTCCATTTATAGCCAGCCCAACTTATATATAGATTTAATATTCTAACTTTTTAAATTTAGATTTAAATTCTAACTCTTTAGATTCTAATAAATATTTTATTATTGTTTTATATAATCATTATTCTTTATTTTCTAAATATGCTTTCATATTTGAGTGGGCGTGAGAAAATCCTCATCCATCCAATTTCTTCTACTGTCTTAACAAATCCTTTAAAATTCCCTTTCACACAATGCACTGCTTACACTTTCAGAATTTTGTTTTGTATGGGAAATGGATCTTCTCTTAAGTCACCACAACTCAATTAGATGCTGTGTTTTAAATTATGTCTCTTTCATTTCCCTGGATTCTTAAAATAAATTAAAAAATTTCCCAAGACAGTCACTGTACTTAGGTGGTCAAGGCATGTTACTTCATATTTAAATTTCACTTCACTGTGACCTGGGGTTTACCATTCTTCAGATAGTACAGATTTCAAAAAGATGTTTTTTATGCATACATTTATAATATTAAGCAGAACAGTTGTCTGAATAATAAGATCTGCCATGACTGGAAATGAGAATTAATATTGGTTATTGATCAATAAGAAAAACAGAAACAATATATGTGTGTTTGTCTTTTGTAATATGTTTATAATTAGATATGCATAAGATATGTAAGTATATTTGTAGACCCTATGGGATATTGGGCATATCTCTTAGTTAAAATAAAATTTATTGTATATAGTTAAAAATAAAGGAAAGAATAATGATATTATTAGTAATAGCACAAGCAGCAGCAGAAAAAAATATCAAAGCAGAATAATACTTTGCTGTATCTCACTAAGGACTCAGTGTATCAGAAGCCATGGATGCATATTATATCAATAATCCCAATATGATAGAAATAATCATCAAGCATTTTTATATTTATACAAATACTTTATTAATGATAAATGCAATTTTATATTCAGAATGAAAGTATGAGGTATCAAAGTTATTTCATTTTTAAATATATGGGAGAAATACATGTGAAAATAATGTAATCGCTCAATTTATGCAGCTAAATAAATGGTGGAGCTGCTTTATGACCACTATATTAGTTTTTATAACCTAAAGTAGACCATTTTAGTGAAACCACAAAATATTTAAAATGTATATTACAACACAATACTTAAAAATTCCATCAAGTCAAAGCTGATATTTTTTCACAATATATATATTCATATTATATTTTCATATTGTATTTTCCATATTGTACATTTGAGTTCAAATTAAACTGAAGTTGCTTGTACTCATATTCCAAACAAGAGCAAAATATGCTATGGAAAATACCATTGAAAGTGTTGAGTCAAAAGAAATCAGAGGGGCCTCCCTGGTGGCGCAGTGGGTTAAGCAACACACTATGAAGCAAACCACAGGCACTGCAGCACGAGTTCGATCCCTGGTACCGGCCAGGGAGAGGACCCACATGGTGCTGCAGATCTCTCCTGCTGTGCCCGCTGCTCCCCTCAGCAGTGTACTTCTGTTGATCTGCCTGTTCTGCTCCCTGCTCTGTCTCTGGTGAATCCTCTCACCCCCCCCACACCTCTGGCCTGTACCCCAGTGCTTATATGCATAAATAAATTAATCTTTTAAAAAACAAACAAACAAAAGGAATCAGAATGAAATATTAGGATGAGAAAATTCCTTCAAATATGAAAATTATTAGAACATCTATGGAAAAAAAATTCAAAGTTAGTCATCATAGATTATTAGCATTTATTAGTTTAAATGTTTTTATTTTAAATTAAAATAGAAAAAAATCAAGCAATTTTTCACTGGAGATAATGTTTCACATTCTTTAGAAATAACAATTATCTAAAGATATCCATTAGATCAATTTCAGCAAACATTTCACAAAAATGTTTCTTTTCTGGTTTCCAAAGCAAAATATAAGTAGAACTTATTTTTTTCCCTGTATTTTTATTACCGTTTTCAATGTAGAATTCAAATTTGAAACACATTAACTCTTTTTCAAGGTTCATTCTGGTATCACATTTCCTTGCTCCAGCATCCATGACAAGTTCACATTCTGTCACTGTTCCCCTCCTTCTGTTCCCCACAGGACTGTAAGTCCCAGAGTCATCACATCTGCCATACATTTCACTCACCCCAAAATGAGTCTTAATTTTATGATCCTGGTAATTATTATTCTATAGTAGAGAGAAACACATGTATGTAGTAGTGACAAAAAGGAATAGATAGGATTAATACAGCTTTATAAGTGGTAGAGAATGGGAAATTAATAATAAAAAAAAATCCAACTCGGAGAGTTATTCTTACATCTCTCAATTCAAATCTAGAGTGTAATCAAGGTGAATAATGCAAATGATTGAGGTGTTATATCTTCTATGTCACATCTGTGAAAGTATTTTGACATTGATTTTCTCTGGATTGATGAACTGACTCTACTCATAAGAATATTGAATACATGTGAAAACATATCTTAAAAACACAACAAAACTGTTTTACTGAGTAATACTGAGTTGAAAAATTGAAACAACTATTGTATATCTGAGAGTGAAAGTTCAGATGATTTGTAGTATACCATAAATATGTGACACTGTTGGTTTTATTTATAAAATGTGCTATTTGTCTCTCTTTCTTTATGTTATTTATATCTCCTTATGTTCACACTTTTATAAAGCAATATTTTATGGATGCTGTGAAAAGGTCTTTAACTTTTTTTCAATCATAAACTTTTAAAAGGTGACAACACTGAGTTTTTAAAAGAATGCACAAAAATATTATAATATATTCAGTAATTGTGAAATGCAAAGGAAAGATATGATTATTCATGTTTTAATAACTAGTACACTTTCATATTTAGCCATTCTTAATCTTGAGCACATTCATTTTAGAAATAAGACTGACCAAAATTACTTTCTGGTTTAAATCAATGTTATTTTATGTGAAACTTTCTAATTCCATTTGTCTTGAGTTCTGTTGACATTCAGCCCCTAGAAAGGAAATAAAAGTTGAAAAAAAAAATTATGATCAATAAAGTACATTTTTCCCCTTCTTAGTTGTTTATGTACAAAAAATTTCTTGCTTTCTTTCAACACAAACAAGGGAAATCCTTCTTTTCATTTCCTTTTACCAACAATTCTGTTAGAGTAAAAAAATTAGAAATAGAAATGTCCTTTGTAACAACACCTCCCCCATTTATAAAACAACAAAAATAACAAATAAATCTGAATAAAATTGAGGATTTAAATTGTTTTTTCTCATTAAAGTACCCTTGCTACAATGAATAAATTCTCCTTTGAGAAAAAACAAAACTTACTGAAAAGAAAGTTAATAACAAAGTCAAACAAAAACAATACAATCTGGGATTTGTTGAAGGTTTCCTTCTAATCTTTTCCTCGGAGAGAGCTTGCATTACACCTCTTAAGGGAAAAGGAGGTTCCAAGCTACGCTACATAATTTTTTTGATCCTTCATGCCCTACAAGGAGGAACAGAGATGATTTCATCCTTTAAACGAGTTAAATTGTGTAAAGAAATACAGGAATACATGATAATTTTGTTTGAACAACAAAGAATTTAATTAAGGGGAAAATATTTTGTCAGTCTCAAAGTACCAGTACCAGTACCAGTATTTCTTCACTCAAAGAACGCGAGGCTATAGATAGCTATCATCTTTAGGCATGTTACAGTCAATTTATATGACTGTAAGTTGTTACATATAACAACTTACTATAAGTTATTTTAAGTTATGAAGAGAAGACAATTGGAATATTTGGAGAATTTAGAAAAGAACTTGGGAGGATGCAACTGCCAAGATCTTTTCCTAAATTATAATCTCTAAATTAACAGTTATAAAGAATTCCTCTTATTAATCTCAGAGGGTGTTTTCTTAGTTTTGTTGTTTAAATAATGATAAAGTATTTAAATTAATTGCTATTTCTGAAAAAGGCTACTACCTTTTCTTCAATAAATAATTACATGACTAGCATCTAAGAGATCCAGAAAACAAAGTCTTCCTCTCTTGAAAACAAAACAAAACAAAAATCCCAAAGTCCACCCTAAGGTCCAAACTTACAACTGCTTGTAAGGAAAAGGATTTCTTTCCTTAATTTTCCACTACTTATTACAGAAGTTGATTGTGTAAGAATTCAGGGTCTGTATTTTGGGTAAAATTCTATAGTCCATATTAATAAGTATCTACAAGAAAACAAATACAGATATTTATGATACTAAGAAAAACAATAAAACTATAATATCAGATCATAGTACCATATCACCCAAATATATTAAATATTCTAATTTTTAATTAAGTTTATATCCATTGATATAATGCAATAAAGTATTTGAGAGAAGTTGTGCAATTGGCTAGAGAAATGGTGTCATGTGACATAATCATCTCACTAAAAAATAAAATTATTTGTACATAAGTTTTCAAATATGTCTTTCCTGGCTGCAATGTGTTCCAGATTTATTCACAGTTCACTGAAACGTTAGTGACTGCTGGTCTTGTTTCAAACAAAATTAAACAAGCAAAATCTTTGGATTACAAACAATGTCAAAGTTCTATTTCAAATATGTTGTCACAAAGAGAACTCTAGAGGCCAATTACAAGATGTTTTCTTCTTAAGAATGTCTACAAAAGAGAAACTGTAGATAATTACTGTTAGATTAGAAATAAGGGAAAATATGTTTTCCTAAATGTATAAGACACATTGTTGACAATACCTGTTTTATTGGTCAAGAAATTCCCAGAATCTTCTTCATTCACTATTTGTAGCAGAAAGTTCTCCAATCATTTTATCGGGTATGCAAATTTCTCCGCTAGAGGAGCTTGTTAACATTAAGCAATGTTGTATGTCCTAGATGACAGTTTGGTACAATATTTGAACACAATTTTTGTTTATTTGTTTGTAACCCTAGAAATTGAGGTTTCTCTATACCTCATCTCTATATAGTAAGGAATGAATAACTTACCCTCTTAGAAGGAGAAAGACAAACAATGTATGATTTCACTCATATGTGGTATAGAGAGAAAATAAACAGATGAACTAAGAACCTAAACTGATTAAAATTCACATTATATGAACACAACCCTGTGCCCAATATGCAGTCAATTCTGAAAATCTAGTTTGTAGCTACAAATACAGTCTCCAACATCCATTCAAATATCTGTGATAAATCATAGTAAAAATTTTTCTCCACTTACTTAATAAAGAATTATACCTCCATTTGTGTTGGAATCAAAGAATACAAAGAATACAGTTTTATAATTATTTGGGACTATGGTGTGTCATGTCCATATAAAATTTTTAAGTTATAAGGAGTATGAGTCTAAGTTTGTATAGGTATAAATAAATGATTCCAGATGTATAATTTTTCATCAAAATATTTATTTGATGTTTCATTTTACACCTATTTGGTAATTATCTAATCCAGAATTTTAGTATTCCACCTGATTATACTTCCTTTCCTAGAATACCTCAGAAAATCAGAGTAAGGGACAGTTCTATCTCGTCCAACCTCTTGAAATTTTCTACCACATCAACAGTTGACTGTCCCTAAAACAAAAGAACGTTCTATCTTCCATTTCAACCTAACCTTTGACAATTGTCCATAATTCATAACTCAAATAGTATTTTAAATGGGAACTTAAAAATACCAATCTTGCTCTTTAAACCCTAAGAGCAAGAACAAACATATTAATAGTTTAAATAATTTAAAGAGTAACACTTTTATTTAGCATAGCATATGATTCCTTCCATTCTATTTTTTTGAAATGTTAAAATTGAGGTGTTGGTTTTCAAAAATCTTCACATGAAAACGAATTCCAGAAGAAAATTTAAGAAGTATGTGTTTTGATTTGATTTATAAAAACTGAGAGCAATAAAATTTAAATTCTATTTGGATGAAAAGATATTCTAGGAAAATTTGATTGCCAAACTATAATTTTACCCACAATATGTGACCTACATGCATAAGTGATTAATCTTTTATGGTAGTATAATTAGAAGATTTGGAAATATCTGATTGAAGAAATTATGTTAGTCTGACATATACTAATCAATCTACAATTAAGTTTATCTTTAGTCACTCCCTTTATGTTGTGATTTCTTTTCTAGATCTGTAAATTAGCTGGAAGCTAAACACCATCATTTTACTTTGTCATGAATCGCAAACATTTTTAAATAAATCTCAAATATTTTACTTCTTAATCAGTAATACTTTAATAGTCAACCTCATTCTACTAAAACTACCCTCAAAAAGTTATTGGTAATCTCTCTTAAGCAGAGTTCAAGGAAACATTTTATTTTTTAATGTTTTATTTATTTTATTTATGCATAGAAGAACTTCAGTGTAGGCCAGAGGTACAAGGGCTGGGAATTGGAGAGGTTTAGCCAGAGACAGATTGGGGAGCAGAGATGATGATCTACTGAAATACTGCTGAGGGGATCAGAAGGGCAAAACAGGCGAGGTCTACTGTGTACCATATAAGGCAGCTAGCTCCCTAGAGGGAATTGAACTTATGAGCAGTGGCTGGTGAAAGCTTGATAGTGCTGAGACTTCAACCCATACACCACCAAGGAGGATCAAAGGAAGCATTTTAAATGCTCACTAGCATTGGTTCTTAAAGTAACATTGAACATCACAGACTATATTATCCTACCTAAAGCACATATTTTTACTTTTATTTTAATCTCACTTTCCTCTTTTATTTTTTAATAAGTCATTTGCAAAATTCTCATATATAGGAAACTCTCTTGCCCACCTCTGACTATGGAGGTGCCTTCTTTCTTTCTCCCTTTATAAATAAACCTATCCTTTTAAGGTATAAATATATATTAGCTATACTTGGATATAGTGTATAATAATAACTTTAAAAATAATTTTTTTCAAAAACATTTACTGAAACCTCATACTAAAGCCAACCATTATCTATAGCAGTGACAAAAATTCTAGTAAAAACATCTTTAACTCTATCTGAAAATAATATTTTCATTCATAAAAAGCACATGTCATGGGGCCTCCCTGGTGGTGCAAGGGGTTGAGTGCCGCACTGTGGGGTTTCAGCAGCCACTGCAGCATGAGTTTTATCCCTGGCCAGGGAGGGGACACACTTGGTGCAGCAGATCTCTCCTGCCATAATCATTGATCCCCTCAGCAGTGTATTTCAGTAGATCTGCCTGTTCTTCTTCTCACTGTCTCTGGTGAATCCTCTCACCCTCCAGCCCCTGTGGGCCTGCACACCAGCTCTTGAATCCATAAATAAATAAAATATTTTTTTAAAAAAAGCATATGTTATATTTAAAAAAAAAAGAGAGTATTTTTAAAAAATCCTAGAAAAAGATATGGCGTTCTTAAAATTATAATTTTCCCTTTGTAAACAGAGAAGGGAAAGACTAGGAAATCAAGAATTATTATTATGCCAAATAGAGAAAAATTTTACCTAGGGGTTTAGTGAGCCTATATTGACTTAAAAATGAATTATTAGAGTTAAAATATATGTTAGTCAATTCTGAATATAATTCAATAGAAATAAACTATTTAGCTATTTCATGCTGCACTAGATTTGGACATATTGAAAAACAGCAAAAGAGCAAAAGAAAGTGAAACATTAAAAAGTCACAGATATGTACCACAGCTTCCTGATCCACTCATCTGTTTTTGGGCATTTAGGTTGTTTCCAGGTCTTCCCTATTGTAAAGAGTGCTGCTATACACATAGGGGTGCAGGTATTCTTTTGAATCAGTGTATTTGTGTCTTTTGGGTATATTCCTAGGAGTGGGATTTCTGGATCATATGGAAGTTCCATTCCTAGTAGATTGAGGAACCGCCATACTGCTTTCCATAATGGTTGGACCATGTTGCACTCCCACCAGCAGTGTAAGAGAGTTCCTTTTTCTCCACATTCCCGCCAACATTTGTTGTTGCTACTTTTGTTGATATGTGCCATTCTCACTGGGGTGAGGTGGTATCTCATAGTGGTTTTGATTTGCATTTCTCTGATGA